>QVOB01018013.1:0-13248 GCA_014839585.1 Pseudomyrmex concolor | reverse complement strand
AAAAAAAAATCATGTCAATAGAAAAATGACATTTATTTTTCAATTTTTTTAAGAATATATTATTTGCATAGAAAAATTAATTTTCCAAGAATTGCCGCCCCTACAATGGCCTCTACAATGGCTCTTATAACGAGTGTCTATATATATATATAATCTATGATGATACTAATAAGCAATAATAAACACTCTTTATTAAATTACCTTGATTTTTTACACTGAACACAATGAACTTTTTCAAACAGAAAAATAGCAACACTCAAATCGCAGCAATTCGACACTTGGTATACTTCAGGGTCAAATTGATCCTGCGTCGACTTTGAGCAACTGCCAAACGATTACTGCTGCTTCGCTTTAAGCGGGAAGCGGCATTCTACTTAAGACTCTAAACCACCATCTGAGAATTTGGCCTGCCAATTTCAAAACGGCTTTAAAGATATTTTTGACCAAAGTCGACGAACAGAGTCAAATTGACCCAGTGTGTTCCCCGACGGTTAAAAAAAAAAAGCGACTTATATTGAGAATTTTCGAAATTAAAATTCAACAAATAAAATTGATGTCTTTTTTTTTTTAGAACATAATTGATTTTCCGGATAAAACACAACGAGCAAAGAGCGGATCTGCACGATATCGATTGATTGACAGGTAATAAGAAATAATAAATGACAAATGGCTGTTGAAGAATTTATATCGGCAATTAATTATGAATTTCGCATGTGTTCGCTTCGCATAATTCAAGAAATTCGCGCACAATGGTGAATATTTAGAACAATAATGTTTATGATTGGCTGAGCGGATTTGTGCACGTACGTTTCGGTACATTTCCAAAAACGTTTCCGATTTCTGCTGTTATATGTGCGAATAAAAGTAAGTGAAAAATTCCCTCGGCGCTCGCAGAGATCTGTATATGTCAAAGATTAATAATACGTGTGCGACAAATTGCGTTGGACCAGACGAGAAGTCGTCGTCGCAAAATTAACTCTTGAAATAACAAAAAAAAAAAAAAAAAAACGAAAAAAACAGAGAGGCGGAAGAAAGGGGGAATTCGCGCGAGAAAGAAACGATGTCAACGACACGCTTTCTTGCTTGTCACGAAATCGCGCGCGGATTTCTAACAAACCGCGTCGCCGATCAACCAAGAGCGCGCCAAAGACTGACGTCACGAGCTTCCGACGATTACCGTTTGTAATAATAATAAATTCACAGCCGACACGGGAAGGGAGGAGGAAACGGGGAACCAATTTGTGAGCGAGTTCGCTATGCAACGGGTGGCCGTCCGTTATCCAGGCCGGCCGGAAATAAATCCGCATAGTAATTTGTGCGGTGTACGAGCGAGCGTGGGTGGTTAGGAAGAAAAAGGGGAGTGTGGTACCTCTACCTTCGTGCTGCATCGCGCACCGCTCGAACCACCCCCCTTTTTTTACATCGTCCCTCGTGCGTTGCTCTCTCGCGTGCACGTGTGTGGTTTTCGTCTCTTCCTCTCCGACGAGATGACACGCACGATGATGACTGAAACGAGGATATCTCGAACGCGATTACACGATCTATTTCGTGAAAAGAGAAAAGTGAGTTATTTTTGCAGGCGCGAGATAGAATAACGGTGGAAAAAAGAAAGAGGGTGAGTGTGTATGGGTGTGTATATGTGTGTATATATGTGTGTGTGTGTGTGGGGAAAGGGGTGCAGATGTGCACCGGCTGCGTGTTTCTTGCGAGACCGCAAAGAAGCTCAACGCGATGCAGTTACTCGCAGCGGCACCGACCGACTGACTGAACTCCTGAACTCTGTCGCAGTACGCGCTCGTTTCTCTCGCGCAGGTCGATCGAACACTTTTCATGCACCGCGCCTCGGATCTCCCTCTTCCTCATTCCTCACTTTCGTCCCTTCCTCTCTCTTCAACCACATCGTGAGGAAGCCACCCCCATGGAAGCGCAACGCACCTATCACCGTCGCTATCGCCAACGTAAAAAAAAAAAAAAAAAAGAAAAAAAAACCTGAACTTTCATATAGCAACTGTAGTCGTTGTCATGCGATATTTTCAATTAGTCGTGCGCTCCTTTTAATTAAGTCGCGGTAATGGAAATTGCTGAAAGTAATTTTGAGAACAAGAGCAAGGAGCAGAGACTGGAAGCAAAGTCAAAAGACGTTTCTCTGTGACAAATATATATTTAATGTTCTTTAGTAAAGAGAAAGCGCGTAAATGTCGCCGTTTGGCGAAAATTTCATGGTGAAAATAAAAATCGCAACTATACTCCAAGGAATTTAGTTCAATTCAAATCAAGACGTACATGTGTTGAATTTTTCCTTTAATTATATTAATTATTTTTCAATCTAAAATTTTATCTGTGTGAGATGTGAAATTAAATATTTTACAAAAATAGAAAGTCAATGCTGGCATCTAATTGTTATAATAAACCGGACTCTTCAAACAAGAAGAAAAATTGCTGACCGATTCATGACCGGATGGTACTGCTTAAATAAATATTTTTGTACTAATTAGAGACCCGATACAGTTCGCTTTCCAACTGCAAGAGACCGGGTCCGGAACAATCAGAATCCGCGTGGATTCGAGAACGCGGGATCTCCGCTACACTCAGGCCGCGAGACCACTATACTGGGTCCGGAAACACAAAGGATTAACATCGGCACAAATGGATGAAAAATATTTCGATGGTTGACGCTTTTACGTTACATAAAAATGTTCTTACAGTCATGGAAAAAAATTCGGGTAATAAAGGGTTGAAACTTAATTAATCGGAGCATTTGTTGTGACAAAAAACGTGACTCGTCTCTCTGCTCGTGTCCTCATTTCTGCTGATATTCTCAGATTACGACTTTGGAAACGCCGCCGTTGCAACGACATCGTCATAGCAACCGGAGGATTCTATTCCTTTTCTTTTCAAACAAGCAGGCGTCAACTAACCAAAAGGAGCGTGAGCAGCGCAACTCGCCGCTGGAGGAGGATTAATTAACCCGGGCGAGTTTTCATCGGGTGTGTGCGTTTCTAAGAAGATAAAGTTATTTTTTCAGTAATTTCTTCAACGCCACCATGAACGACTGCCTCTCATTGAACGGGGTTGTCGGCCGTGCTGCTCATTTGGCGCGTGAGAAGGTGAGAGAGACAAAGACGGGAGATAAAAACTATCAACACGCTCTTACAAAAAGGTGTTAATTGAACTTGATATTCCCTCGACGCTCTGTTTTTTAATATATCACGATCATCAGACACGGCAAAGTGACACCAGGCCAACCGTTTCCATCGCTACGATAAACATCGCCACGATAGCGTCCCACTGTGCGCCTGTTGAGATGATTTTTAAATTATAGAGATAGTTTTTTTTTTTTGTTAATTCACATCACAGCTATTTTCAAACAGGAAAAGATAATTACACACAGATTTAAGAATGAACGCATTGATTGTCAATAAACAGGAGGAGAAACGCGTCCAAGAGCGTCGGCGTCATCTTCTCTATCTCATTGTTGTCTTTTTGCGGGAGCAAGGGTGAGCGCAAATTTACGATATCCGAGATATATATTTTCGCGCTCGCTCATCGATGAGGCGAGAGTGAAAGTTTTTTTTTTTTTTTTCCTTATTCCAGATACGGCAATTCCGCCGAGCATCTCTTCAAGGAAGCTCAGCTCTCGCGGGACGTTAACATATGCGACAATATCGATCTCGAGACCATCGTTCTCGAATACGTCGACTGTTATTACGCCAAGTACAACAGATATCCGAGGTTGTGCAAAAAAACGGAGGTCGCCGGAGGGAACGTCGCGCAAAATACGTAACGAAAAATAATAATTAAAATTTCGCATAAAACAACATGTGTATACGCGTGATGCGAGGAATTTACCGAGATATTTGATAAAAAATTATCATTGTAGCAACAACAAGAAGGAGAAATCCTCCAAGATTCCCAATCCGAGACAAGAGGACGGTCGCGAGGAGATTAACAACACGACGAGCAAACACAAGATCGCGCAGAAGCAACCAACGTGGAACGAGCTGAATCTCGGGATCACGGTGACGCCTATTTTTCCCGCGGATAGCGGAGATCGAGCGAGCGGGATCGTGCAAGCGCCGACGTACGAAACCATCGCCGACGCTGAAAGACCGTCGAGACCCGTCGGCGATCTCTATCCGCTCGGTTCCGAGCTGAGAGAAATCGCCGACGTCATATCACGGGTGAGAGAAAAAAAAAAAAAAAAAAAAAAAAAAAAAAAACAAGAGAAAAGAAAACAAAAGATTGAACGTAACAATCGCGCGCAGGAAATCGTGCAGCAAAATCTGAACGTCCACTGGGACGACGTGAGGGGATTGAAGGATTGCAAGACGTTGTTAAAGGAGGCTATAGTGTATCCCATCAAATATCCAAGCTTGTTTAACGGCAAACTCGGTTCTTGCAAGGGTGTATTGTTGTACGGCCCGCCGGGAACTGGTACGTAATCGCGACGTTATTTTTATTGATTCAAGGAAAAAAAAGAAACAAAATTGACGGAAGTCTAACTAGCGAATCCTCAAACACAGGCAAGACAATGCTCGCGAAAGCGATCGCCACCGAGTGCCAATCGACCTTCTTCAACATCACTTCCAGTTCCGTCATCAGCAAATGGAGGGGTGACACGGAAAAATATATTCGCGTAAGCGGAACATACGCCGGGCGATTGACAAGTGTCCGAAAAACGACGATAGTATCGCGCATTGTCGCATTCATCTTTTTTGGAAGAACAAATGTCAAACGCGCCGACTCATCGCAGTGTCTGACCATTTGCGATGACTTCCTCAAAAATTTCTTTTTACCAAACTATACTTTTTCAGATTGGGAAACAAATAAAAATTGCACGGGATCTGGCGAATAAGACAAACGAGACAGCAGTTCAAACTCGTAAATTTTGATCGTTGCAACAGTTGAAGTGTGAGCTGATGTGATCATTGACTATCTTTAACTATCGCATAAACACTACCTGCGATAACGAGCCCCAGCGTTTGTTAGTTGCTCTTCCAAAAGATGAAACTCGTCAACGACGATGTGATATTGCTGTCGTAAATTTACGCGTCGTTTCGGATACTTATCAATCGCTTCGTATATATAATTACTGCGTTCGAGAAAGATAATCCGCTTTAGCTCGCGCTAAAAATCCAGCTTTTGTCATTTTGTACCTCTCATCGCGCTCATCAAATCCGAAAAACGAATTGTAACGCTTTTATCGCAAAAGCGAGTCGTTCAAACGAGACGACCCGATATTTAATTAAACGCTCCACGTTTGGTTTCGTAATTTTATAATCTTTGCTTTATGAATTTCGCAAAATGTCCATTTTCAAAAGAACGTTCTCGAAAATCCGAACAAATTAAATTGGTGCACCAGGTGCTCATCGATCTCGCCAAACACCACGCACCTGCGATCATTTTCATCGACGAGATCGATTGGACGACTACGAAGAACGCGGATTCATCAAGCTCGGAACCTGCCAGAAGATTTCGTGCGGAATTGCTCGCCAGATTAGATGGATTGTTATCGATGGAATACACGAATGTAATACTATTAGCGGCTACAAATGTTCCTTGGTAAGCGAACCGAACAATTTGTATCATCCAATTGAACAAAACTAATTTCTCATTGTTATTGTATCTTTGACTCTCTTAAATTCGAAAATTTAAAAAGACGCGCAATTCAAAAATTAATTTACAAACAAGAATGTTATTTTTAATTTTCTTTCGTTTTTAAAAATTCTCGAATTACTGCATTCCTGAATTTCCGCATTTTAATATAACACTGTTATATTTTTTATATCCAGGAACATAGACATCGCCTTACTCAGACGATTGGAAAAACGAATTTTCGTGGATTTACCGGATGAGGCCAGTAGATTGGAAATATTGCGATTTTACGTGCGCGACAGTCTGCATCATTCGCCGGAAATGTTGAAACTCGCGCGAGAAACCGCAGGATATTCTTGTGCCGATTTGAAATTGCTGTGCAAGGAGGCGTGGATCAATCAATTGCGGCCTGTTCTATCGAGTCTCGAGACCAAGGAAGTTTCCGTGAACAATGTTCAAAATGACGATCTTATTACCGCGATAGATTTTATTTTAATCGCCAAGCAAAACGTAAAACCTATTTCAAAGCATATGAGCGCACAATACACAGAGTGGCACAAGGAATTCGGTTCTTCTCGATGAGGGAAGAGAGAAGAGAGGAAAGTTCGGAACTGGTCGGCCAAAAAACAAACGTAAAGCAGATGTTTTTTTTTTTTGCATATTATTTTGTAAATAATATATACTGTAGCGATTTTTCTCCATTTTGAATAATACTCAAAAACGTAGAATAAATATCCATATCTCTCAACAAAACATGTATACAGTGAAAATTAGATATTTAATGAAAAAAAGCTTGTTATTGATAACCTAAATTACGGGAAAAGTGCGGAATACAAAAGATGGGTTGTGTGAAATAATGAAGATTGCACACGTCTCAATGACAATTTCTTTCTTTCCGTTGATTCTTAGCCTGCTGTAATCCGTGATAATAACCTTGATAACAGAAAAAAAAAAAATTGATATTAAGTATAATAATACAATATGCATCTCGTGCGTGTAGCTGAGTAGCACATTTATTTATATAATACAAAGTTTATTTAGTTATTTATTTAAATAAATTATATTTATTTAAATAAATTTTTTATTTAATACAAAAATACTCGTCTAATTACGTGTTTTAAGTTACTTAGAATTTTTAGCACTAGTAAAAGATTACCTGTGTGAAACCCACTTATGTACCACGACATCAACATACTAGACAGAGCATCGGCATCTGTGTCAGGCAATCTGCAAACACCATGTGTAATTTACAAGACAACAAGTTCATAACTTTTACATATATGTATATATTTCTAAATTAATTTTCTTACTTAGCCATCAACTGCGGTGGTAAAGGTGGCGGGGGTGGTATTGTTGAATTAGTAGTGTTCGGCGATGCCGAATTGAAACATCCACGTTTAGGATTCTTAGAATCCTTAAATTTAAACTTGGGTGAATCTTCAGTATCGCAATCCATCTGTTCGTTAATTCTAGAACTAAACTTCGGATGAGTCGAATAGCCTGAGGTATCGGACTCTGCGGTTTCTTCATCCGCACCGTTTTCCGCTAGCGCATTTTTCTGCTGCGCAATCTGACTTTCCAATCCCTCAGATTCGAGAAGAGAACTCAGTTTTACTTTTTCTCTATTGTTGTATCCTGCATAAATTAATTTTGTTGATGAGAAACATCGTTGTTGTTTACTATTTGATATTAATTCTCATGAGCGAAATATTTACCAATGAATTTTACTGTGCACAGTCCATTTTCATGAATTTTCTTTACTATAGCTTCATAAGTTTTTCCATCCACTGAATATACCGCACGGCATGGTGTACCAGGAGTCCATTTCTATTAAAAAAAAAATATATGTACATAACAGAATATAAAGATGTTTTATCTTTTTTCTGAAAAAAAAAAAAAAACTGGCAAAGCAAATAAAACACATCATATACTTTGTAGCACTGGTTTTCATAACATTTAGGTGACTTCTGGTTTGTTTGCTGATTTTGATCATCTCTGGCAATGCGCTTTGCTACCTCTTTCTTGGCCAAATTTACAGCTTTGTCGTATGCTTGTATCAAAGCTGTATCATCCCAAACATCTTCGTCTCCACCTTTCTGCAAAATCAATATTATTTGTACAATTATATTTTCAGTAGTATTTTTGAGTTGTTTGTTATTCTCTACTTTTTCTTTCAATTATATATTTTTATACTTAAATGCATTTTTAATAGTTTGTTTTCTAACAGGTAGGTTAGGTTAGGGTTAGGTTAAGAGGAATTCTAAATTATTCTTTTTCACATACGTTTTCTTCTCCCCTCACGTAAAGCAGATTTTCGTTGGGCATTCTACTTTAATTCCCGTAAGAACTCAAGCAATTTCGATTTAAACAAAGTTGATTTTTTTTTTAGAGCAGTGTATAATTTTCTAGTTACACTCTGAATTTATATATAAATACTGAATAGCTATATTACTCTGTAAAGCTTTGCTGACGCTCAGAAATTTACTAGAAAACAGAAACTATTTAATATATGAAAATTGTAAATCAATTAAAATATGTAAAATACGCAAGAATTGTAGCACGCTCTTTTAACTTTGATATTAGAGTTAAAGACTGTTATATTGTCGAAGGCGCCGCTTGACAAGGAGCTGATGATGGAACATATGGAACTGGGCGCAACTTCGCACATGCGTGTTTAAAAATCTATACTTCACGTCACATGTGCTATAGATATAGATTTTCAGTACCGACAGTGAAAATCGGAACGCAGCCAATGATTCTCTTTACAGAAAATATACAGTTGCTACTGTAGTTATTTTATAAAGTAGATGTTATATCATAAATATGTTGAGAAAATAAATAAGAAAAGAGAGTAAAAGAAGAATTCAAAGAGACTTAAAGAAAGAATTCATAGAATTCTTTGAAGAATTCTATAAAGAAATCTAAGAAAGTTAGAAAGTGCAAAAAGTGAGAAAGTACTGTAAAATAGTTTTTAAAAAAATATTTAACAGTTATAAATAAAATTGATGTGAAAACAACATATTTTTGGGCATCCTATTGTCCGAATAAGCTTCCCCGTTCCGCAAAACGAGCACCTCTTCAATGCGTTCTAAACATCAAAAGCAAAAGAAAATTAAATACGATTCTAATACACGTTGAGAGATCTTAGCCATTGAGGCAGAGAACGTCTAGAAATCAATGGGTTTCGTTAGGGAGAGACACGAAGAGACAGGGAAAGCCATGGAAAAAAGGGAGAGACACGGAGAGACAGGGAGAGACAGCAAAAAAACAGCTATTTTAAATACAATTTTGACAAATATTTTCTATAACATTTGTTTTTATCATATTTTATCATCCTTCTAGTCAAGGAGAGACGGCCTGATTTCGATATTAGATCTAGGAGGCCTGATTTTTACGATTAAATGTTTTTTATGGTGTAGGTAGATAGCGCATAAAATTAAAAAAGTTAATAATCTTATCGCACATGTTTTACAGACATTACATGATGAAAAAAATTTCGATTTTCCACACATGAAAGTCCTGAACGTTTCTGTCCGTTAATTATTTGATTTAATTGAAAAAAAAAAAAATCAAACCATTGTTATAATATACATCGCATTAAGTCAGGAATTGGTAGCGCGCGTTACCGCGAATTTTCATCGCAATAATACACGTATACATCTTGCGTGTTATATCGTGATCGTGACAGATTTGTTCACAATAGCGATAGTGGAGTATCAAGAAAATTTATGAGAATGAACTTCCGGTATATAAACCGTGAACGCTTCCGGCCAGCTCGCGGCGAAACGCGTTGCATCACGAGCAGTAAAAGCAACAATACGTTCCGCCGATTGGTCGATCGTTTTGCATATAATTTTCCTCAGTTGTGTGTAGCTAAGTGTGTATATAAATCAGAATTACATAACGTCGTCAGACTGCAATACAAGTGTCGCGTAGAACGATCTGTATATATCTACACGCGATTTAAGTTCAAAAAGTATCATTCAAAAAAATATATTACATATAAAAAAACTATTATAAGTTTTTTTTAGGTATTTGTGTGTGTAAAATGCATCTTGGTCAAGTCAAAACAGATCGCCACATCTAAGATCTGAAACGAATTTTCAAAACACACGTCGGAGTGATTTTCTTGCTAAGATAAATTTCTTTTTTCATACGTTTATTCGCAAAATATTTGATATTTTTTAATATTTATTATATTATTTTTTTATTATATTTATTATATTTATACTATACTTTTCTTATTATCTGACAAATATGGAGATAGTATTTTTTTCTTTTTGCGAAAAAAACACAACTTCTCTTTCTAAAGTGAGGAAACACCTGTGTCTTTGATCCTGTTCTATAAATATATACTCGTTTTAACCAGTTCCGCTCTCGAAAAGAAAAAAAAATGCAACTGCAAATATAATTTTATCGCTCTGAATTGTATGTTCGTTCTTTGGTATATTTGAATTGCCATACATACTACGTGTATTTTCTACTTTAATTGAGCGATGCTTGTACGTACGCATATTACGCGATTCGTTCTGATCAAACGCGTCTGTTCAAACACGACTGCCATCAGATCTTTTCAATGTTAATTTTTCTCTCGATGCATCCGATTATGATATCACGTAATACACAAGTGTATATGTAAATGACGATTTGCATGTGCCGTCGGAATATATAATTCAATTAAAAAAAAAAAAAAAAACACACAATATTAGAAACAAACTCGAAGAATATAATACTCAATTTTTTTGTATGTAACAATAAAAAATGTTTAAAAGACAACATTGTCGAATCTCTTTCCGTCCGCGAAAGCGAAGAGAGATTTCAGATTTAACTTCTTAAATAAATGTTCTACTTGGAATAAATGTTTTATTTTCCATCAAATATGTTAAAAATCTTTGATTTTATTTCTGTATAGGTACATGACGTTTAACGCTATTTCACTATATCTTCGATTTCGAGGTCGCGCGATTTCGTCGATCAAATCGTTTTTTTCGTTTTTCAATCGATCGAGTGCATAATGCGCGCACAAGAAAACGTGAAAGTTCACACATCACAGTCGAAATAACGGGATAGCGATTCTTCGCGCCCGGTCGTAGATTTTGCGTCATACATATTTTTGCGAGGTCGCTACGCGCGGCAATTACAATGTAAGATTCCCCGAACAACCGGATTGTACTGGTACGAACTAGTAATTCGCACCGAACGCAAAAAATTATTACGGGAAATTCATAAACGGACGACGGTCTTCGTAGTTTGAGGAAAAAACGAAAGATTTCGATGAGAATGTCAATAGAATTAACAACTTCTGATAGAAAATCCAAGAACGTGTCTGGAAACACACGTTGGAACGATTCGTCATTCGTCTTCTTCGGAAACTGCGCTTTTGAAAAAATAAAAAATACGTCTGGAAACATTTTCTATTGCGTCATCAATTTTTCCCGATTCTTTTTATTGTTACATATGTTAGCAAAACGTATAAGTACACTAATTTGATCAACTGAGAACTAGCGTCGATATGAGCTAATATAGCGAATGTCCGTGAAAATATACAGAGACATCGGTCTCTCAGATCCACTAAAAAATTATCGCGCATCAACGTTTCTGGTAAAAAATTAGTTTTATTTTTTAACGTTTGTATTTTCGAAACCACTGTGTCACGCGAGAAGAGTGAAGAATGAAGAAGCTTCGCGCGAAACAAGCAAACGTGCGCGCTGACATACGCGAGTTTTGCCTCGTGGCATTTACATGTATAATATAAAAAGTTGCGTTTTCTATTAAGATTTACTGTATTAAAATTATAATACAAAAAACATATAAATAACAGAAAAACGTTAGATTAGTTTTTCATTTGCAGTCGTCATTTTTGAGATCTGTCCACAAAGATTGACATAACAGATGGAGAAGATGGAGAAGTTTCGTTTGCAATAGAGTTTTTGAAGTTTATAGGTTTATAATAATTAAATATATTTCTAATATAAGATGCAAACCAAACATTTTATATAGAGACCATGTTTTTATCATATTTTAGGAAAATAATAATTTAAGACACAAATTAATTTCAATGTTGAAAAAGTCCACAACTTATAAGTTACATATATTTTTGCTTCTATAAAAAAATTAATAATTCTTTCTTCCTCAACGTTTGTAATCACTCATTCAAAAATTGTCAAATCATCCAAGACTGACGTACGGGCCAATCCCGGACGTCTGATAACTGCAATTCCGTATGAATTTTCAAATTGAAATTAATTCAAATCTCTGTAAATAATTTACACGTTTAAAACAAATTTATATACACATATTAATTATATTATATACATATATTTGCACGCATCCAGCAATTGGCTCTGGTATCGATTTTGATACCAGCCAATCGCTGGATGGCTCGATTTGGCTCGAAACGTTTTTAAAAACTTTATAATGTGTTGTAATTTAAGTTCTTCAAAAAGCCACGAATACACTCGATAACTGATTATGTTTGCCATCGAGCTCAGTTTTAACGCGCAATGTAATTCGCGTAACTGTGGTTGGTAAGTTGATATTAGATTAGAAGTGGTATATTCGTTACATTTTTATTGCAGTGCAGTTGAAATGTTTTATCATTTCGTCGGAGAGGATTACGTCGGCGATTGCGTGCGCTAAAACATGCGTTTTAGTACAACTGCAAAAACCGTGACACGAAAGTGGAGCATGGCACCACCTTGAAAACGATATATATTTACTTACGCACACACATACATAATACGTGATATACAGTCGAATTCTTATGATTTCCTTGAACACACGGCGCGTCAGGTGCATTGAGGAGAGAAACCCATGACCTCTACCACTATCATTGTCTTGGCCCATATACGTCGCGCCTTCTTATCGGCGACCGCGTGATAAAACCAGTTTTACACGCTCAGCGCGCCTCGCAAGCGCGGACTTCTTATTATTTTTTACGTTTTGCTTCTCGATAGGCGCCGCGGAGGCGCGGGTTTTTCTCGCACATTTTCAGGAAAGGAAGGAAGAAATTAGTGCAAGACGTATGGGACGCGGCGGACGATAAACTCCGCGGTTATTTTGATCGTGCTTTAATTAAAATCGTGATTTTTTTGTTTTGGTTTTGTTGTTGTTTCTTTCGTCTAACAATTTTCATTTCCACACGTATTCCGCTCATATGACGCATGAGAAGTGTTTGCTCCCTAAACATCGTCGATTACGTTTTTTTTTTTTTTTTTTCAATTTAGTCGGAAAGTAAAATATAATTACTTTTCGGCTGTTGACATAAATGGTTTCGATTGATCGGTCTGTTACGTTCGGATTGTGACACTTGCGAGCAACGTGCGCTCTTGTTTGTTGAAGATTAACACGCTTGTTTCGAACGCGTTGACTTTGCGTCATCTCGGCGCGATCCTCTCTACTTCGAACATGATCGATCAATTCTCAGTTTAAATCCCGGTGCCGATTAATCAGTATATAAGCGTCGATTATTTATCGCCCGGTAATTAAAAATAAAGTTGCATCGGGATGAATCGAGGCTGTTTGATTAATCAAATTTTAACATTTTGCTGGAATCGGCAATTAGAAACAAAAAGAAGATCGATATATCGATATGCGATATATATCGATTTGCGATATATATCGATTTGCGATATATATCGATTTGCGATATAT
>QVOB01018011.1:0-22328 GCA_014839585.1 Pseudomyrmex concolor | reverse complement strand
GACGGAAAATATTTAATTGCAGAGTAATTTGATCTAAACTCTGCGTAAAACAGTTTGATCGATTATTTAATTAAATGTTACAATAAGCTAATTTGTATCCGGTTACCTTTATTATCTCGAAAAACAAATGTCCGAATGAATAGGTCATCCCTATAATAGCTGAAAGTCCTGGATCTTAAATCTTTGCGGCTCACTCATCCATTGTACACGTGCAAATCACCCGCGGCCTTCTAATATGTGATTACCAAGAAAGGACCACGTGTACCCCGGAGACAGTTTCTGCCGTAGCGGAGAGAGCAAATTGACGGTCGTGAGCGAGTCATTAGCCGTGGCAGAACGCGGATTTGGCTCGTGAACGGACCTTGAACGGGATATTTATCGGTTGGTGGTCCAAAAAACTACATTATCATTAGGCGTTATTAGACAACATGTCAATCAATTTCGGAGCGATTGAGACAAACTCATCTTTCTTACAGTATATGCGCGCACACGCGGCGCGCACGTGTGGTGAATATGCTTTAGCATTCTCGACTAAAATATGTTATCAACTCGAGCACCAGCTGGCCGATGCTTTAAAACGCGTTTAAATGCTGCACGGGATATTTGCATTGACAGCGGGCTACCGAGAAATGGATCTCTTTCTCTCTTTCTCTCTTTCTCTCGACTCTTCTCGACCGCGCAAGTCATTACCTCGGAGCTCTCGTGCGCGCAGCAATTTCTTGCAATGCACTCTATTACAGTAATTAAGATGAGTCTAAATTTTTCTCCGTGCCGAAAGATATTGTCAGGTGCTCCGCGCGCCACGGTTTAATGTGTAATCACGAGATTTCCTTTTGAAACTTCTCTCGTTTGTTTTCGTTAGCGTTATTCTGGTCTCCTCTTGCTGTAACGTAGCGAGAGAAGGCAGAAGAGAATAAGACGTGCAAGCGCAACAAGCCTGACTACTATCGTACACGACGTTATATTCTCTCTCTTCGATACACCTGCCGTCTTCAGGCGCGCGCGAGCGCACGCCTTCGCCATGCCAGTCGTCATCATTCTTACGAAAAAGGAGCACCGTGAGACGAACAGGAGGGGGGTCGAGAATTTCGATCTGTGCGTACGATAAAAGAGCGGGGCACGAACTGTTCCGTGATAGACATCTCCGTGTATAGGCGAGGGGCCCCACGCTTGATATAATAAGGCCTGGGCTCGATCGAATCGAGCGGGACAAGTTCGAGGGCAGGCATTGAGCGTCAATCAGGGAAAGTGATTTGTAAAGGGAACGGGGAAGAAGGAGGGAGAGGCACGCATGTGAAATCGGGCGTGCAATACGCGCGGGACTCGCAATGCGCCGCGGCGTTCACCAGCGCGGCTCGATTACGCGGTGTATACGCCCGCTTTAAATTATAAAACCAATTTCCGCCCTGAGAATCGAGGTCGGGCAGGTCGCGGTGCATAATAACGAGATATCGAGCGGATGCAAACGCGCGCCGGCTTTCTTCCTTGTCCCCGAGGATGTGTCTCGTCTATTAAAGGGCGCTGCATGCAAATAAAGAGTATATATAAACCCTTTTCTGCTTCACCGGAAGATTTTTGGTGACGACAGCGGAGTACCTGCTGAGTACCTGCTCCCTCGGTGGCACGAGAGGGGAACGAGTGCAAAAGGAAGCGAAAGAAATATTATTCAACTTGAGGTTTTAATATATTTTCCTTTGATCGATAACATTTTCAAAAATATATTCTTATATCAATTTAATTCTTCTTGATTTTATACAAATATGTGTGCGTAAAAAAACCCGATGTCAGATTTTATATAAATATGTGTGCGTAAAAATCCCGATGTCAGATTTTATATAGGTATGTTTGGATCTTTGGTACATGTGTTACGAGTCGGCGCGCAAGAAATAAAAATGACGAGTTATTGAAATCGCAAATACGCGGTCTATACGCTTTAACGAAGTTCTTGCCCTTTTAACGACGACAATTAGAATAACGTTCCACGGCACAGCGGAGCTCACGCTGGCTTGTTAATTACGATTTTTAGCGTCGCGGGTAGCGCGCGCGCGCGCGGTACCGAGAAAGCCGCGGATCGGCAGGACTTTCGGAATGACGCCCTTAATGCCGACGTTACGCGGTTAATTAACGTTGTCACGGAAGAGCTTACCGAGCGCTGCATTCCGCTGTCTGACATCGACATGTTTCTTTGCCACGCTCGAGCGATCCGGACCGACGCCTTTCCCTCGTTTGTAGCGACGAATCGTTGATTGGCGAGCGGCTGCGCACACGACATTTTTACAGTTTCTTATGGCGCGCTTGTAGTTCTCGATCTCCATGCGTTCGGAATCTCGCAAAAAATGCGAAACAATTATGCCTACGGAAAGAAATTTTTTTTTCAAAGAGAAAATGTTCGCAAAACTTGTGTTGAAACTCGTCAACAAGTGCCGTTAAAACAAGACGCGCCGGGCGATATAAGATCCGCAAACACACGATCAGAGGACCTCCGAATTGTAATATTCGTTCGCTCCCTGAGAGATGCAAGATATCATAGAGATCGCGGCTACGTCGTTCCGAGAAAGATATGGGGCGTATTAAATTAACGTTGCGTTCAAATTTACACATCCAAACACAAGGTGCGTGTTCGAGATTAATGGATCCGAACCATCGTGATAAAACGAATAGAAACGGAGCAATCGGATCGCGGCGCTGTTATACACACACACACACACACACACACATACAAGATAGAGAGGTATATATACGTGTGTGTATCGTGAAGATAAACGCGCGGAGAGAGGAAATAAACGCGCGGAAGAAAAAACGCCCGCGTAAGATGATATCGTGGTAACGTCTTGATTTAACGAGTCGCAGATACAAGATTGCAATCAGAGCACAGAGAGTTTGCACCTGGGGCCGGAGGCATCGATCGGTCTTTGCTGTGTGTCATGCGCGCGCGTTCGTCTTTATGGTCACTTTTAACAGTCTCTTCCTCTTCCCCCCTCGCGCGCAGTGATCGTCAACTTTTTCGGTTGTTGAAATACGAAACTCCCACGCACCTGCTGTCTCTCCCTGCTCGGGGTGTAACGCGGAATTGCCTGTCAGACAATCGAAAGTATCTCGCGCGGTATCGGAATCTGATATATCGCAGAGGATATACGTGGAGAAACTCACAAGAGATATACAAGAGCGAATTTAATTACACACGTCTTTTGTGTTGCCGGGGATTGGATATTTAAATTAAAGCATATGAGCAGTCACAAAAACAAACAACTTAATTTTATCTTTTATCTTCGCAACGATTGCGTATGCTAAAGAGAACACGATTGCTCGGTGTGCGCCATTGTACTGATTTGCATGAATCTTAACGGTTGACAAACACTGCCTTGGCAAGCCAGCTGATTGCATCATGGTTAATATATATATATACACACACACACACACACACACACACATCGGGGATTGCCTCTGTACGTGATTATTAAGCGAACGTGCAATAGGAGACAACAACTAATTACGTAGTAGTACATATCGAGGAAAAAATGATAATTCAGCGCGACTTACGCACGCGGACGGTTCTTAAGGAGATCAACACTGTTTCATTTCGTTTGGAGTAATAAGCGTAAAGTCCATTCGGCTTTTTTAAATGCGTCAGATGTACGCGCAAAAAAGAAAAAGAGGAGCGCCGCGCTAATCTCGTCGGGCGTTGAATAGCGCTTTGGTTTAAACGGCGCAAACGCCCCTTCGCCCCTTCGTGTCTATCGCGCGCGAAACGAGGAAGAGATTAACTGCGACGTCTCATGCGAGTTCTTCTCGCGAAAAGAGTTCGCTGATAACGTACGCTCTGGAAACGAAGCTTCGTCGTTCGGGTGCAGCCTCCCCGCGCGGAATGACTCAGTGAACGCAATGCCACGCATGTACGTACGTACGTACGTAGGTACACGCGTGAACGCAAACGGCAGCTATTAAACGCCGGAGCGCTCATAAATATAAATCATACGGAATTGTCTTGTTGCTCCTCTCGATTGCTCCTGGCGGCCGCGACCCTGGAAACAGCTGTCCACCCCGTTTTGTTGTCCCCACCCAGTCATGGCTTGGCCCTCACAATACCGCCAAATTTGGTCTCGCGGACGTTGCCGAGATCGCTTATTCGAGTCGCTCGAGACGTGTCTTGCAGGCCTGAGGAGGCTTCCTCGTTCGTGAACGACTCCGAAAGACATTTCGATAAGAGACGTTTCTTGTCGGAGATTCCGACGGCAACTCGCTCGAGGACAAATACCTTGGAAGCGTGGCCGATACTACGTGGCCAATACTATTAGCGCATGTTTTAACGTTGTCGAGTGAGTCGAATAAAACTTTAATGTTACGAGAATGTATATTTCGTGATCGATATATACATTCCCGGGATGCCAGCATCTTTGATAAAGAATTCTCGCAATATAAAGGCGAGCGCATAAAGGAAAGAATTTAAGATCAGTGTACGAGAGTTTTGTTTCAAAAAACAGCAAAAGCTTTCAAAAAACAGCAGTTATATTGGTAATTTCTAGCAGAAGTAATTATGCAAAATATCTTGTAAGGGGTGATATTCAATATGTACTTTTTATATTCTCACAAAACGATACGAGGTATATCATGAACGCGATGCGCATAATCATAAAATTTTAATAATCAATCCTGCAGAAGTTGCTATTTAGTTTTGCATAGCAATCGCCTGTAATCGATTTATTATCGATCGCCGTTTGAAACTGCTATGAAAGTTTCACGCGACTCGACTCTAATGAATGGAATATCAATGAAAGCCCGGAGTCCTCTCTCTTTCTTCCTCTCTCATAACGAGATTTTTTTTTCATTACGCTCGCACTCAAAGCGATTAATACGAAACGTTATTTTTTTTCCCTTATATATGACAAATACGACACTATCAAATATAAGCCTTCCGCCGTAGATTCCCGCCGCGACGTATCTGAAATCGAAGTCGGATATAAATAAGCAATCAAAAGCCATCATCGGGAGTGGTTATCGCCGCCGCACGCTCGCCGCGCCAGGTCTAATCGTCGAATCGCATAAAAGTTCGCGATAATCGACCTGCCGGACACCGGGGACGGATTTATCGCGGCGATTTTGACAACAGACTTCTCTCCGTATCTGTTGCCGGTGATCGCTGTGCGAAGTCGCGCGACGTAACATATTGGCCGCTCGCGTACGTGTCAGATTGTCGCGTATAAATATTCATGGCGCGTCGCCGCGCGATAAAAATCACGGATCTCTCTTTCTCTCTGTCGCTCTCTCTTTCTCTGTCGCTCTTTCTTTTTCTCTCCTTCTCTCCATTCGGCCACAAAGAGATTTTTTTCTCAGCCGATCGATAATTTCGAGTTGCCTACTTGATCGTCGAAGCTCGCGCGAGATCCCAACCATATACCCGAGCCCACTTAATTACTTCTCGAAGGAGTCGATTGACTCTTATTCAGTGGATCGCCATCGAGTGGCATAGCGCGGTCCAATCAATGGATTGGATACGCCGGGATACTATTAATGAGCAAACAGATGGAACGACGGCAGATAATCGTATTTTAATTAACTTTTTACTCGCGCACCACCGAGCTGTAGAATTAATATCTCAGGCGCGCGAGAGACGTTCGTTTGCCTATGCCGATTTTGACGCTCGAGTTACGTGTGTCGCCCGACGACGTAATACGCATTTAAACGCGCACGCAAATATATTCATGAGGAGAAACATCACGAACGCGATTCTCACGACAGGTTCCTTTGCGATATGTTTTTATGAGATATGTAATTATCTGATGGTGTGTACCGCTGGCGCATAAATTTAATTGAAGATTGAAACTGTCGTCAAAAATTCTCGAATATGTTCTCGAGTAACGCCGTTAAGAATTTCTGATCCGCAATGATGCAGACATGTAACGAAAACAAACCATCACATCTCTGCACCATTGCATCTCTGTAAGATAATTTTTCGCTCCGATATTTAAATAGACTTGTTATTCTTTTTTTTCCGTCTGATAATAAGCAGTTCCTTTTTGAAAATTCTCTATCATTCTAAACGTATCGCGCGCCAATTATACATTAAGTCAATCCATTCGTCGTGAAACTGTCCCGCGCATCTTTCAATGCCAATTTTTCGGTGGCTCGAATCTCTCGAGGATAATCACCGGGTTGCTCGCGCACAGTAGGCACACAAATCACTTCTCTCGCGCGCAACGAAAGCGCACAGCCAGGGTCTTAATCTAGACCAATTTAACATTTCAGACGCTCTCTTTCTAGCTGATGCTTTATTTTGTGCCGTGGCCTGATTACACGTCTCCGTTGATTGGCGTTTCGCCACGCGGCGGATCATCGCGGCGAATTTTTACGAGCCATTCATCTAGCGCTAAACAATAGAATATATCCGCGCGCCCTGCTCTATTGCGAGTTTTCGACGATCTTTATCAAGGGAGATTGTCCGATTAAGATGCCGTGGAGCCAACTTTTAATTTGTTTGTAAATATATTCCTCGAAATGCTAACGACTAGCGCGAGAACATCAGCGAACACACCACAAGTCAATTAGTCAAAAGTTTCTGTGGAATTCATAAGCAACTCTTCGTTCGGAATCTTACGAAATTATACCCTTTCCGCAGCTATTCACGATCTCTCTCTTTTTTCTCTCTCGCAGAGCACACAATTCAAATCCTTGGTCACCACTCATAATTAGCGGCTCTTCTTTCTCGCGTATATACAGGACGCTCCGTAAAAATTACGGTTTCAATGCTGAGTGTATATTTTTCGAAACGCTCACAAATGAATCTTTTATCAAGGTAATAAGTTTTTATTCAAAGAGGTCGTGTTTTACGCACGCAAAAAATTAATTACATGCAAACACACCTTCGATTGACGTTTACCGCGGAAAAATTATTATTATTCGTCGCATTACTACCGACTTGTATTACGTCTCGACTCGGATACCGTGAATATGCACGTCCGTATATATTTACGCTCGAGTGCGTTCGCGCTAACGTACATACTCGCGTGAGCGTTCGTGAAACTCACAAGTCGAAGAGTCAGCGTCGGGATTTGAGGGTGCATAATAACTTATTCCGAGCCTTATTATTACGAACGACTGCGGTGGGCCGTGGGCCAGTAGCGGCCAAGTGCGCGTGGGTATATCCACTGTGTGGCGAAGACGTCCGTTATTATGTCGTCACTGCCGCCCCGGGCTCGCCAATGAACGTAGACGAAAATGGCGGTTGTGCGTTGACAAAACCTTTCTTCATTAGTTATTGTGACCTACGAACTTGGTTGTTCGTTTTTTTCAATGACGTTACAAATCGTCGCCCCGCCTCTCAGACGAGCGTTCTATTAAATCCAAACGAGGTTTGATAAAAAAATACTGATGTCTATAATTTTAACAATATATTCAAAGAAATAATAGTATTTATAAAAAAACTACTCGTGGAGTATGTCGCCGTTCTACAAGACAGTATCGAATTGTGTGAACGTTGTTGAACAGACGAATACAGCGCGTCGGAGGAAGGAGACGTTTGCAAAACTATTTATACGAATTCGTCATAGGGAGCATTCAGGAAGGTAATGAATGCATTGGTCACGGACGCTTCGAAACGGCTTTCACCCTGAGAGAAGTGACGATCTCCGGTTATTATTGGCGCCAAAAGCGCCCACGCGCGTGCGTAAGTGCAAGGCGCACGCGATGTTTGGCAGCGCGATAGCCGGGGTCCGCGTTTTTCCTCCTAACGATCATAGGAATCGTGCCCGCGAACATGCGACTTGGCGCGCATCCAAGACGCGTGAATTATAACGCGGTGCCGGAATCATCTTGTTTTTGACCCATCGCTCCCAGCAATTTTGAACGTAGACTCTTCGTTCAGCTAAAGCTCTACCAAACATTTTTCCAAAAATATATTCAGTTGAGGAAAACATAACTTTACTAGAGAGTGTTATAGTACGTGTAGAAATGATGTAGCGTCTGAGATCATTTCAATGAGAACTTATTCTCATCTCTCAAGATAATCGCAGAAACTATTAAAAAAAAAAAAAAAGAAAAAAACTAGTTAATTGGAAATGCTCGCAACACACTGTGAAACGCATTTCCACATTTTCTCGTGACAGCGGCGATAGCGCATCTCGTAACCACCAACAACATTTTCATCTTCAGTCGCTCGCGACTCTTCGCGCGCTCTCACTTCGCACACGTGGGCACACACGGTCGACTCGTGCCCTCATGTGTGCGTGCCCCGTGCGCGCGCGTGAGAACGCTCGATCGCTTCGAGTATGCGAGCGAGAGGACGTCGGTCTCGGGCGAGCTTCTCTCGTGAGAGCGCGAGGGAGAGAAAAGAGTCGCCGTGCCGGGGCGAAAGAGGAAAGAGGAGGAAGCGTGTGCTGCCGGAGGTGGCAGCAAACGTGGAGGTGGAAGTGGAGGAGGAGAGGAAGGAGCTGTGGTTCTCTTGGGAGCGATTCTCGTGAGAGCGGCTCGTCGAGCGAAAGAGAGAGACAAGCCGAGAGAACCAGCTTGGTCCCACGCGACGGCTCGTGGCTCCTCGTGGCCGACGCGCGTCGCGTCGCCCTTGCGTCGAGAGAGAGAGAGAGAGAGAAGGATCCTGCGCGACTTAAGGTCGCCACGAACGTCCGCGCGCCGCGACCTCGTCGAGCATTTAAATGGATACGTGAGGTAAACGCGCCAATTAAGGCAGCATTTGACGGAGGAGCTTTACATTCGCGTTTGCGATTACGAGTCGGACAAAATCGACATGTGCTGTTTACGCACGAATAACCGTACGATCCGAAAGATATCGATAAAAAATATATTATTAATAATATACAATAATATCTTGTTAGAATGTTACATAATGCAAAAGTAAAAACTGGTTTTTCTGTAAATTATATATTTAAAAAATTTTAAATAACAGCACACTGCTTTACGAGCCGCAAAAAGAAATTAAATGTAGTATTAAGTAACTTGTTTACAACGAAACGGAATTTCATCAAAAGGTCTTGACGCGAGAAGGTCGACTGATTTACACCAGAAAAACAATCAGTAGCGTATTTTGAATTATTGCTTGCGAATTTGCGCAACCAAGAATAACAACAACACTGTCATAAGAAGCCAGAATTATTTCTCGGCGCGTCTCGTTGGTGTGCAAATGAAGCCACAAATTACTTGTTGTAAGAATCATTTTCGTACGACGCAGCAACGCGTTAAGTGCCGATTCAGCTGAATCAATATACAGGAAAACACATTTTCAATTCTGATTCGCGGTCGGGCGCGTCATGTGGGCACATCTGCGCAGGAAATATTCGCACGCGCGCTTCGCGGAGCCTTGAACGAAAGAGCAAACGCGGCCAATGACACAAAGAAACGTCGCGGTTAACTGCTCGCATGATTTATTATCGATTTCTCGAAGCGATATCAACTCGTCCGGCGTGCAGTATGGACGCTTGAGCATACCTGCCGATCGTTCATTTCTTGTCTCGCATCGGCAGAACTAATAAAAATGACGAAGAGATTTTTTTCACTGATTAAGAGACCGGCATCTAGATAGATATATCTCCGAGGATACAATTGTGAAAAATCTCTATACAAACACGGTAAACAGCGTTTCTCATTATCTACGCTGATAAAAAAAAACTCAGACAATTTTATCAATATGTATCGAAAAATCATATACTCACGTAATAAATATATCTCGAATACATTTATATCACCAGAGAGTTTTATCGCGAATAGCAAATATTTTTCCTTGACGCACGGCCTGTTCTCAATCGCGACGGTACGTTCGGCTTCTTCGGTGAAAATACTGACGTATAGTCGAACTGAGTCAATCACGCGCAAATATTATCTCCGTGCGAATAAAGAGACGACGCGCGCTGCTCTCGTCGTCCGGCGCCCACTTCGCGAACTCGTCCCGCCGCGCGATGCACAATGGCTAAACTAATATTGAAATATTGCCGGACGATTGGGCGCAGTGTGCATTTTTCAACGTCGAACGTCGGAGGCGCGCCCGCGCTAACAAATGCGGTTGATATACGGGCGCGCCCCCATTCAATGCCGATTGTTAATACGAAATCATTTATTTACACGAGCGCGCCCGATCGTCACATAGCCTTTAAGGCCCCGCCGATATATCTAAACGAGCCTATCGAGCAATCGGGGGGCCTCGTCCGCAGATTGGATCGCGACGCTCAATGAGTTTATACCTTTTCGGGCCGTAATGCGATCAAGTGGATAAATCTTGCGCGAGCGGCAGCTGCTCGTCGAACACCCCGCTTGCTCGCTTGCGCAATATATTCGATTTAATCTGCGTTTTCTTACATTAACTCGAGGATTGTGTTTCGAGAACTGACGTATCACCTCGAGCAAGTCACGTCATCGGAGATGAGCATTAGATGTAATTAAATATTTTGATATTTAATCGCGCAAATCAGATGAACAGCAAAGTTTTTATTCTCTCGATGTGTAACACGCGATTGTTTTCGAATGCTCGTTGAAGCGGCAGCAGCGAATTTATGCCGTTTAAAAGACCAAAGACGCGCGAAGATAACACGAGTCCTGCCACGAAAGCTTGACCGCAAAAAGGGCGAGCGAATTTCCAATGCTGGGATATTCCATATATGTAACGCGTAATTGGTCATACTTTTACCAACGACGTCTGGGCGGGAACACGCGGATCCGCCTTCATTTGTTCCGTCACGAACAAACGAATTCTCCTTTAAATCGCGCGGTATACGGTTTTTGCAACGAAACCGCACGACTCGCCCCATCCAAAGTTACATTCAAATCGAGATTAATCCCGACGCGAAGTCGGTCGCAACTTCGCCTCCCGCGTCGGTTTCAATCGACGGTCGAAGCGTGTTTTGTCATCCTCTCGGCTTAACGCGGTTCTGTCAATTTAAAGAACCGGACGTACGCGAAGAAACGAATTGTGTTTTATTCCTTTCGCGCGGCACGAGAAAAAACAACAACAAAGAAGATCGAATTTTCTCCGTTTCTGCTGCTCTGCTTTCTCTCGCTTCTAACAATCGGCGGATCGACATTTAATTAAGAGATTATCAGCGCGCGGTGTTGTTTCAAAAGCGTGTCGCTCTCTTCTTTCTTCGTTTTCGCTCGGTACGCCGATCGATGCAATGCCGTGTCACGCGTTAAAAATCTCTCAATCGTACATCAGGTAACATTCGGAGCGATGTATGCGATTGTGATATCCAACGGCGAGGTAATCGCAGTGGCGTTTTCGAAACACCTGCGTGGTACATACTCTCGAGTGACGGAATACTTACAGCGAGGAACTACCAGCAGCAGGGTTCCAATACTCTTCGATGCGCTTCTCGAAACGACTACTTGCGAAAGCGGCTACTAAGATTCCGCTCACGCGTGTCGCGCACGTACTCGCGACTTTATGCATCTCGTATTTTTTTCCGTTTTTTTTCCACTGCCCCGACAATGCGGTCGCGGCCTGTCCGATACGCCATTTGCGGGAAAGCCACGCAATTATCCGTCGGCAAATCTGAGCGGCAGCTGTGAACTCCAAGTTTGGTACCACCGAAGTCTCTCTCTCTCTCTCTCTCTTTTTTTTCTCTCTCATCTGATCGGTAACGTTCTTTCAGGTTTTTTTCTCTCTTTGATGATCTAACTGTCTCGCTTTCTTTCGCTACACTTTCATGTTCGATTTCTCGCAGTTTGTTTTAAGGCACTTGATGTCTTAATTGGACTCGGCGCGTTTTATATCTTGGAGCGAATGTGTTGCGACCCGACACACCTTATAAGCTTCCTAATCAGCCACAAATTCCAATTCCGAATTGACTTCGATAAATTAGAGGGAGGGACGAAGTTCGAAAAAACAAGAAATTTTGATTGATGACGCACGCGACTCGAAGCCAGATTATGTAGGAGTCTCTCTCGCTCTTTCTCATTTGAAAATTTCCCGCTCAGACATGCGGAATGTCCGAGATAACGACGATCGTTAGGAACGTATGTCGAATACTTTGATCTGCTAATGAGTCACGGTAATCTCAATCTTCATATCTAAAAGGGAACTGAAGACTTAGTCTGAGATAACCGTCGATTATACGCGTTTGGGCAATCACGCACGGTTTCAAAATCGTCAGAGAATCAAACTGCCGCCGCGGTAATCGCCGGAAGAAAAATATTCCTCGCATCGCGTCTGGCATTTGTCAAACGCGAAACAAACAAATTTCCAAACGTCATCGTCCGCCAACGAGAAGGAGAAAATAGAGTGAAAGCGGCGAGGAGGAGTTTCGTAACACGCGGGACCATCATAATCATGTGAATTAACGTCTATCGAATACAATAGACGCATCGCGCGTAAGCCGGGAATTCAATGAAGAAAAAAAGCGACACACACACGGGTACCCGCAGCTCATTTCGTGCGAGACAGTTGACGACGCCCAGTCTGGGTCGAGCTATTTCAGACGAGCTTCTTCTCTCTCTCCCGACACTTTCATTCGGCCACGAGCATCAGAACGCGGACAGACACGAGGAAAACAAACTTTGGCCGCGTAAACGCAGCTTGTTGTTTTTTTTTTCGTCTGTCGCTTCTTTCGATTATTTTGAAGATAAAAGCGCGTGATATTTTTGACATTTTATCGCGCGCGAGAGTAATTCATCGAGCAAAGACTCGGCGAGAAAAGCTCGAGAACGCGTTCGATCTCGACGAGATCTCTGAAGTTCTCGCGAAACGACAGAGAGAGAGAGGTGAGAGTAGAGAACGTTTCGTTTCGAGAGCGAACGTGGGACGCGCGCGTACATACGTTGATGACCGCGTGGGATCATCTCCGTGTGTATACATATGCGAATTGTCAGGATCGGGTCGTTACCCAGGACATACGGACTTCGTGTGCGTTCCACTACCACCAGCGACGACAATTGTCATCGTGACGTAGCTTATCGCGACCACGAAGTGTAGGAGTGTCTCCGTCTCTGTCTCCGCGTCGCGATCTTCTTCTTCTTCTTCCGATATCTCTCTTTCGCGAGAGACGAGATACGAGTGCGCGCCCGCCGCGTCTCCTTCTCTCTGTCTCTTTGCATTCTCGCGTCCACGCATTTTTTTTCTGTCTTCATCGCGAGGCGTCACGTCTCTTATTTCGCTGCCAAATTCTTTTTTTTTTTTTTTGTCTTTCTCGACGCGGGGATTACATTGGATACGCGATGGAGGTTGGTCGATGTCGACGATGCCACCGCTCTCGTGTTCGCCGGTAAATTTAGTATACACGTTATATCTCAAGCGAGATTTTTGCCACCACTCGATCTCGAATTTTAAATCGAGACGATCTCAACGACGGCGCGTTCGAATATATTCCCGCGGGTGGACACGCGGATTATTTACGATGCAACGGAGTTATCTAATCCTTGCAATTGATTCCGGAGGCGAAGCAAACGTGGGCAATAAAGTCCGGAGCGAAGGCCCGCCAACTTGCCAACAGGCTTATTTCGCAATATGAGCGCGAATTTCTAAAAAACCGCGATTGAAATAAAACCGACGTAAATAACAAAGAAAACAATTGAGAACAAGTAAAAAATTTACTTTTTCCTGCTTCGGAAAAAAAATCGGAGCGCATATTTTTCGAGAAATTTCGCAGGAACGAATTTTGCCTAGTTACGATCTGTGTTGTTCGGCAAATTATCGTCAGTCTGCGACTTAAAACGGTTCAGCTTTCGAACGGAATTGTCGATCGTTAACACCTCCGTGTGTAAGCGAGCGAGTTTTGTTCGTTCGCAGCGTTAGCTCATATACACTGAGTGTAGAAGCGGCTGAGAAAAGAGCCGAGGAAGAAAAGAACGAGAAAAAGGAGAGAGATCAGTACTTCGTGCATACCTGCGTGCTGTGTGTGTGTGTGTGTGTGCACGCACGCAGCGCGTCTCATAACGCGGTTACGTGTGGGTTTCGTGAAGTGTGGGTTCGGCCGCCTTAAAGCTCGTGTCATATTTGGCGATACGTAAGAACGAAAACCCCTCGTGTGGGTTCGCGCTGGCGAACGGAAACTCGTTAGACAATATCGGAATGTTAACAAGCAATTTTTAAGTCAGGTTTAAAAATTATAAACAATGTGATAGCACGTTATTAAAATACAGTTTATCATCAGTTTTGCATAAAAATTTCCGCACTATATATGCGCATATTGTTAAGCTTGTTTTGTCGCGTGACAAGCGCGCGAACTTGTGTGTCGCTTTCGCCACACAGAAAATGCTAGCGGTGCTCATTGGGAGGAGGAGTTTGATTTCGACGTCTCGTCAACTTCGAGACACCTGTTCAAACGCGGTAGTTCGTGTAGGGACACCGGCAGGTCGCAATAGGAAAGAGCGTTATTTGCACGAAGCCCACATTCGTTCTGTCTGAGACGAGATCGGAGTGTTGTTGTCACCCACACGCCGCGCCGCCACTTATTAGGGAACGGGCAGTATATCGCGCGGAGATATATATATATATATATGTGACGAAGAAGGAAAGAACACGAAGTCCCCTTAAGCCTACGCCGTGTTCGGCCCACTTCGACGTCGAAAGAGGAACGAGCTGCAGGACGACCAAACACGACGACGGTAGGCGCTAAGAATGACCGTCCTACGAGCTATCGTCTAATTAGGCGTCGTCGAGATCCTTGTATTCGTCTGTCGTGGTATAAGGATCGCAAAAATTTAGTTTAAACAGAAAATGAAACAAAACGAATCACGTTATGTAAGATTTAATCGTCTCCAGACTGATCAAATTTTAGAGCGGTCTCGTGTAACACGCTTCATGTGCGTGTGCGTGCGCGCGTGTATAATGACACGTGGATCCCGTGAAGAGAGACTCGGCTGATCACGAAGACGTATATTGCGAAATTCATCCCGCGATCCATCATGTCTCCCGGTGCTTGTGAGGGGGAGCACGCATAATTTTTGCATAGATTAGATCGCGAGGCTGAGCGACGCGCTGAGCGATCTAGGTCCGTGATCCAAACTGAGCCGCGTGTATAGCTGACACTGCACAAAGAAGCGGCAGCTGCTTGCCGATCAAGTCAATACTCGATACAGTGGTCGGTGTTGTCCTCTGACCAGTTTCGGAAGGGTGACGGGGCCCACCCCCTTTACTGATCGGACCCCCGAAGCTGCTCGGAGCACATCCTGCGCATTCCTCTCGCTTTTTATCGGCCGCGTGGCGGCCGTATCGCAAAGGCATCCACGATCGAACGCCAATCCGAGAGATTCCGTTCGTTGCGCGCCAACGGGCGGGAGGCGGAGAAGGAAAGGGGGAAGCCGGGTTCGCATAAAGGCGCTTGTGCGAGCCAAAGAGTCCTTCGAAAAACGAGGGGGGAGATATTAATAAGGTGACACTGTTCCGAAGGAGCCCGCTGGCAAAGAGATAGACAGATGTCGGACCTCTTTTTTGGGGGTCTTCAGATAGAATCAAATGTACCTTTGTGAGATACGACTAGATCCGTATATATTCACGCGTATATATTTGTCGAGCATTCATAAAGAGATATTTGCATCGCGTGGATATGGAACGAGTTTTGTTGAATACAAGACACTTGTATGTTTTTACAGGACTTTTATACCGTTAACAAAATAATCGTTATCTCCATGAAATATTTAACGCACGTGTGTAAAATCTCTCTCAAATACTCGTGAAATATTGTCTCGGTGTTTTAAATTTACAAGCTGGAAACTTGCACGCTGCGTCCTAATTACTATCAGATGTTACATCTCGCATACAGTTATTTGCGCTCACAGCGAAATATTTGTCGCGACGATAGTGGGATTCGTGGGTCGTCGATCTCTGTGCTTGCTCGGCACGAAAGAAGAGACGGGCATATATAATTTTTATATGTTTTGTGCACACGAGACATTTAATCCGATCCGTCTCACAATCGCGCCACGCGCGCGGTGGCCCGATACAGATGGGTTTTGAAGAAGAAGCGTTCGCTTGCTCTCAACCGGGAATGTATTCCCGAGAGAGGGTTTTCTCGTAATCTTCTATTTGTACGTGGCGTGGGACGAAGAACCGCGCGAGAGAGGGATCGTCGAACGGCGGCGGGAGGACGACAGCTTCTTGCGTTGCATGTTTGTCGTCGGATCCACGGGGTGATTGACGGACGAACCAAGACGAAGACTCGCGCGCGCGTTCTGTTTGGCGACATGGTCGGGAGATCTGATGTTTATCTTGGTGTACGAACTCTTTTCTCTGGTCCCTTCGCGTACGAGCGTATACGAGTGTATTTCGCGGCACCGACAACATTCAATCGCGGGTTCAGCGTTTGTTCTCTCAGCGGGGTTTGATTCTCGACGTCGAGAAAAGAGTGGATTCCCGAGGCAGATAAGGAAAGATCGACAGCCGCGTCTTATGAGGAAGAGATCGGATTTTGATCGTGATCGATGTGTAATTGTCGGAATACGCTCGAGTATTCGATAGACACGACGATTTGCTGCACCGTTAAAGATGTTTGACCAACAACCATATCTGATATCCTATATAATATTTTTCACTTTCGTGTACTTGTATATATTTTTTTATCGCATCTGAAATATCGTATTTTCGAACAACACTCTCACAGTTTTTCGCCAGAGACCGCTATGTGCGATACGAAAACGGATCTTCTCTCTCGGAGATCATCTTCGCGCACTGTGACGAATGCATCTCATATCGTAATTGCACGCGCGCGTATAGCGCGAGTATATATAACGCGCGAAATGTTTGGGCGGTGCTCTTCCCGAGCTTAATCATCTCGGGCGCGAAACCACGAGAGCTTTTCGCAAGCCGGCGTGCAATTACAAATTTCTCATCTCGACGATCTTCTCGGCACCGATGTCTATATCGCGCTCGGCGGCTCGTCTATAATTTCAGACGACCATGGTGCGCGCGCGCGCGCGCTTTAACGACGAGGCGGACTCGCACGACGAGCGGCAATTTTTCACGCCGAGCCACAATGTAAGCTCACGAAATCGCGAGCGAGCTCGCTTGCCCTATTATCGCCCGGCATTATCTCCCGCGGAGATCAATCTTGAATTATCATGCACGGGCACGTTTTGTGTTGTAGCAGATTGGAACATATTGTTGTTCCTGTAATTAGTCGTGCGAGTCATCTAGTCACTTGGACAGGCCTGCTCCAGAAATGAAATTTGCTCGTATATACATACGGTAATTATAATGTATTTATCGCAACATCGCAATCGCAAATTGAGATCTAAAACAGGCTCGTAGTTACGTTACATCGTGCGTACGAAGCATCGAGTTACTTGAGAGACACGGATGAGATACTTAAGACGTAATTGCACGTAAAACATCGACGATCTCGAGCACCTTGAGAGGTGCGAATACGAGAATCTTAATTTACGTGGCGTCGAGTGTCTCGACCGCAGTCTGCATTTTTGTCCCGAGTCACCGCGTATCGAGAACCGTGCATGTGTGGAAGATTTTATCACGTTTTCACGCCGTGTTGTTATACTTCACACGCGTATTCCCTGAGAAACGTATTCGCGCGGAATAAGAATGGAAACAATTAGGCTCGGCAAAAATCGTGGAAATGAGAAATTTTGCGCGAACGATAATCTTGCTCTCACCGTTACTACTTCGCGAGAAATCTTGCAAAATACGACAAAGAGCCCGCGGGGAAATTTAAGCGTAGTCTGGGAACTTGTTCTCACGCGTTTATAAGCGCGCGCGGCAGAAATTATAATTCACAACGGGAGAAGGTGTGCGGGTGTCGCCGAGATCTTAATTAAACTGGCGAAGACGTTTTTACGAGGACGCGCGAGAACCGATCGAATTCGACGGGCCGCGAGAGTAATGCTTATTGGACCAAGGTGCAAATTACCTCCTGCGGCTCTCGGTCTGCGAGCGCAGAAAATCGCTCCGCGCGACGCCTTTTACGATCCGTTAAATAGCTTTGGAGATATTTGTCCGGCGCACTTGCCGCGCGAGAAACAGACGCGAATCTTGCTCGGCAATGGTGAACAATAACATGCCCCGGAGGTTTGATTTACTCTCAAGGTGGCTGTGGAAAATGAGCTACCATTGTGCACTTTCTAAGAACAACGTCCATTCACCCCCTCACCATTATTTCGCGGTGACATTGGTAGTCGTGCACACACAAACACACAATATTCCGGTCTCAATAAAATTTCGCGAAAGACACATGACATTAAATAAAGCAAATTAATAGAAAAATAATTACGGGCTTGCAATAAGGAACGGAATTTTATTCCGCGACAATTAAGCGAGATGGTTAATTATACCGAAGATGCGGCGAATCACGTGGCGCACCGGTCATTTTTTTCGACTCCGAGAAGCATCCGACTCCCGTAATTTCAATGCGCACACTTCGCGCACGAACTTCCGGGATACTTCACAAAGTGCGTAAGGAAGAAAATGTAATTATTATTGCACGGGCACCGTTGTGTAGTATATGTTGGAATGCCATTTTTTTTCTTATTCATCAGTATATTTAAACGCGGATGCGCGGCCGCCTCAACAGTGATCGAGGAAATGCACTGGAACCGAAGTATAATTGTGCTGATTGCCGTTGAGAGCGCAGATGCGAATTTGCCCGCGGCATATGATGATAATTCTGCAAGCCGTAACCCTCTATAATAATCTCACACGCGCGCATTCACAAGCCGGCCACAATTAAATGGTAAATTGGGAATTCTTAGGTTCGTTTCGAATTATCGAGAATCGTTCATTAACCGTCACGAAACAATTTTAAATCGACCACGTTATAGAGACACAATTCAACGTTCCAGTTAAGCTGGTGCTAGACGAGATTGGAAGATTGCGATACCTACCCTAGGATGCAGATACGATTCCAAATAGTCACATTGTGCGGACCACACCGAATTCTCTTGCACGCACACGAGACTTGCACCGTGGGCGTGCCGCAGTGCGTGCGTTGCACGTAAGGCGTATACGCACGCATGTACGAGCCTCCGCAGTGCGCACGTGTCGCGGTTTTCTAACGCGGCATTACGCGTTCGGGAGCAAACAACAAAATAAGAGCATCAGATAGGCCAGCGCGCGCGCACAGCTCGCTCTCTTGCGCGCGTACTTCATAAATAACTCCGGTTTCTCGACCCACACGCTCCTCTCTCCGCTTTGCTCGCGCACGAGGTGGAAAGTAACGATAATCTTAATAATCACAACCGCCGACGAGAGACGTCGTACGCAAGTCTTCTCTCTTTTTCTTCTTTTATCTACTGACTCCCTCTCTCTCTCTCTCTCTCTATCGTTATCCGTCTTTCTCTATGGCTCGCACGCGCCTCACCGCCTTGTGTTATTAACCCAAATTGCTATGCTCGTGAATGATATCACGCCCTTATCGAGTCACACAGGGAATCGCCGCGTCCACGTGTGCACCGCCTCGATGAGCAAATCCCGCATCGTGTGCACCACGATTGGATGAATGCCACACAATTGCCTGAACGCTCGTCTCGCCGGCGCGCGTTGTACATCGCTCTGTGATGGGAAGAGATAATTACGCGACGCGTTCATTTCTGGTAATATGGCAGCCGCAGCGATAATAGAGTGATTAATGAACCGACGAGCAGCGGGTGGCACTCGTCAAGAAACGCGGAGAATCGCTCGTCAACGCGACGGGAGAATAATTTCTATGGCGGACTATTGAAATATATTGCTTTGAGAGTGTAATACATATATAAATTTCTCTTTCTCTGTTCTTCACAAAATCCTTCCGCGTAATTCCTTCCATGTGCAACATCATCTGATGAAATTGCCAATATATGGTATACTACATATTCGCCGATGATTACGCTCACGGCGAAGGCAGATAAGCACTTGAGACGTGCCACGGCCTGTTACTCGAGACTATGTAAATGTCAGATTACATGCGATGAGCAAGGTTCTTGGACGGCCGTGTCGCGCAGGTAAGCTCGCCGATAACAATGGCCGAGCGTGACTAGCGTAGATCGCGTTGCGCCGCGTTCGACGTGTTCAATACCGCCGACACCGGATTACAAGAGGGACAAACGAATGCTCGCTTTGGCGCGCGCGTGTTGTCGCCATCCGATGTCATTCGCATGAATGTCATTCGCGGAATCGCATATGAAACACTGTTTGCGACCGTAGTCCCGAAACACACACACATATACATACACGACTTAATAAGCCGATAAGCGATTGACAATCTGCATTGCCGAAGACGTAACTGTGTGTGTGCGCGTTATCGCGGAACTATTTCTGCAATTTCATACGAGGAAAAAGCTTCGCAATTATCTAGAAGCGGCAATACACATACTTATATAATAAATCATGAAAAACGCGCAAAAATTCTCACGTTACGATTTCCGCGTGCATAGACTGCTGATTCGTTCGAAAAATCGGAAGCGTTCTTTCGTCCCCGTGCGAACGCAACAATTCTGATCTATGCAATTTCAGAAATTCTAATCCCCCTCGTAGAATTAGCCGTTGATTATTCAGCGTCTAGCCGCGTCACTAAGCGTTCGCGTCGTAAGCGTCTCGACATATCGCGCAAGCATTCTCGAAATACGAGAGCATCGATTGTGAGAAAAGCAATTACGTTGACGTTAATAGATTTCGCACGTGGACTGCGAGAATTTGTTTTTTTAACAAGAGCTCTTTTTTATACAAGTTTATTGCGGAAAATTTTATAAAGTGTATAATTAGCAGCACAACACAATGATGCGAAAATGTTTTGACCGGTCAAAAACTTGCAACCTCATGCCGCAGACTGCCGTCACGTAATTTTAACGTAACCTAACCTAACCGCGACGAAGAAACCGCCGTCATCGTGCCGCGTGTTTCTTCGTCGGCACGTGGAACATCCAAAAATGCCACAGTTCTTTCTCAACTGCCGCGAAAGGGCCTGTGCGCCCCATTATACGAAGCCGCGCTTCCGAAGTCACCGTTTTAGGGCAGCGGAAGAAGGGGAGGACCTTTTGATACTTAAGCGAGCTCGGAAAAAAGTTCGAGATCATCAAAAATTAATACGAGACGGCGAATACAAACGATCTCGCACAATGTTGCTCTTTGTTATTGGTAGTCAACACTCGACAATGTATAACATCAAAAAATGTTTTTCTTTTTACACGTGTAAAGTAAGAATTTTCAAGCGCAATTGTTTTTTACATTTATATAACGTTGCTCAAAAATGCCATTCATTCATTGATTACGAATCAACACTCAAAATTGCGAATTTTTAAAGAAATTGTAAAAAAATCTCATGTTAAATTCATTGGAGTCATTAAGATGCTGCAATTGCGACTCACGTGAAATATCGCGTTGAAATAGCGCGAGCGAGATTGTACAAATCCTCTCACTAGTCGTAGCCTAGTAAGTAGCGGCGCGTGTCAACCTTGCCGTATCCTTGAAACCACGCGACTGCGACGCGTGTATACGGTCAAGCCAAGCCGGAGTAACGAGCAAACATACACGCGCATGTATCAATCACGATTAGCGGTCAATTGGGAAATTCCTAAAAGAGGTTCGTTCGGGAGAAAATTCGAACTTCGTTGTGTTTTATTAATTGGACGGAATCAGATTTCGCGATCTAACGGAAGTACATACGCGCGTTTTCTCGGGGAATACCACCACGACTGTACTTATGATTACACTTGATAATAATCTGAATACTTATTACGTATTACCTGGAAACAAATTAAATAATCGGATATTGCATATTTAGATAGAATATAAACATACAATTTGCATTTTTTTTTTGTTATTTTAAGTAATTTGTTTCTTGCTCACATCGAGACATTTGAAATTGAAATGTGTCTGAGGAAAAATCAGGACGAGTCAAGAATCAAGTCGGCAGAGAGTTTGATAACGCGACGTAATTGTTTTTCGTTTGATAATTAACTTTGACGATCGCAAAAGATGTGTTATCGTCTTATAATGATTACGTGCGACGTGAGGCCTTCGTTTCCGTCTCGATCGTTCGTCATAGGTCAATTGTATGGGTGGATTAACACACGCGTGACGTTTCTTAAATGTGAACGCGAGCAAACGCGGATATTTTCTGCTAATGCGAAGATAACGTTCGACGCAAATTCACGACCTGCGAGTCGAAGAAATTCATCTCCGAGAAATTTCCGACTTTCGTCGCTTCTTTCGCTGGGAGATTAATGAGCACATTATGGTAATTTTTTCGCCGAAAGAACTAAACGGTCCGCTGCTGCGCGCGCGGATCCTCGCCGCAGAAGAATGCAAGTTTTTCACGTGATCCCAAATAACGTTTAATGTACGAAATTAGTGGCTGCACGAGGCAGGATGGATTTGACATAAATTAAATCGCTCGAGGTTGCAATTCCCGACAATTGTCATCCTAATGACCATCAGGCCTATAGACGCCCGCGAGCGACAAAACACACACACA
>QVOB01018010.1:0-26947 GCA_014839585.1 Pseudomyrmex concolor | reverse complement strand
ATATATTGACTGAATTGAAAATTTATATTAATTTTGCGCGATTACGTGTTTCGTTCTCTGAAAAACACGTCTTTGTTCGCGCGATTGTTTCGTAAAGCCAGTTTTTAATGGAACGTGACATCACGTTTAAATATCTTTCTCGCGCAGTCTCAATTGGATTATTAATCTACGTCCAAACGTACACGATTTCGAACCGCGCGCGATTGTAGACCGACTTAGTGCAGACGCGACCCGTTCGAGACCGCGTTGCTTCACGACGAGAATCAATCATACGCTGTTTGTACACAAACACACACACACACACACGATTTTACTAATTATATAATCGTTGGATAATAAAATTTATGATTTTCACAAAGAAAAGAGAAACCACAAAGTAAAACTACATTTTCAAGAAATACTGTTTACTAACAAAGTCGAAAACGTTTTTTGTTTTTGTATTCCTTTCCCTTCTGTTACTTACAAATTATCATATATAAATTTCTGTTTCCAATTTTTTTCGATAAACGTGATATTTCTTGAAAACTTATACATTTCGATCAAAGACAATTATTTCCAATTACACGTAAGTGTTCGCTTTGATGCTTGCGACGCCGTAACGCGATGCAACCACGGCGAGGTGCTTCGTTCCATTCTTCTTCGGCGCGATCACGCTGGAGTGGCGAGCGTACACGATCGCTCTTGTACACGCAACGTATGTACACGAGCGGTGTTTGCCGCCTAGTAGTACACATTGTCATAAGCGGCTGAGTCGAGCCTCGGATCCGGAATGGATAGATCTCTCCGCGAGTGTGCCGAAGATTTATTGCACGCGCGAGATGTGCTCGGCGCGCGAGTTGCCGACTTTCCCGAAGAGACTCGCCGATATAAAAGCCACGAAATCTCGTCTCGACGGGCTCTCTCTCTCCTTTTGTTGCTCCTAGATCTCCGTCGTGAAGTACTTCTCGTTGCACACAAATACCGCTGCTGATCAAGATAATTTTTTTTTTTTTTTTTTTTTTTTTTTTAAATTTCCTCGAAGCATTTCGCGTCTGAGAGATTGTGTCGAGATGGCAGCGATCGGTTGTGTGATTTACTTTTGGAAATAGCTGCTCTCGCGCGTAGATAAGAGCGACGCGATGGGGGAAGGAGGAAGGTAAAGATCCGTGGCGTCGTGCCCGGGAGGAACGTCTAGGATGCTCGCGCGTATTTTAGGAAGGTCTGAGAACCGGTCGTTCGCGCTTGTTGTTTCGCTCTTTATTTCACGGCACGAGGAAGCCTAGCATCATCGCTCGCGAAGATAATGAAATGATTTAGCAGAAGGGAGATACGCGCGGCCGAGGGCGATTGTCGGACGGAAAGAGATTTACCGTTCGTGTTTTAACCCTCCCTCATTGGTATTTTGCCATCCAAAATTCTGTCCCTTTTGACGATATCGTTGTATTCTTGACACGTTTCGTTGTGCGTGATTGTTCTTCGCGTAAAATATTTCTCAGTTGTAATTGCAAATCGTCGTTGTTTTAGGTTTACGGCGCGCATCTTTTATTTTTTTTTTTCGAACTCTCGTATCTCTAATCGAATACTTTTGAATCGTACTGTAGGATAAGAACACGTCCGTCGGTCTCCGGCATCGGTCGGATGCTGCCGGCGGGGACAATTACGCAGATGTGTGCTTTGTGTGCGGAGCAGGAGAGGTGGACGCGCAAAAGCGTGTGGCGTGCAGGGTCGATTTCCTCTCCTCAACATTGCCTCCGCGCTGTCTCTCTCTCTCTCTCTCTTTCTCTTTCTCTCTCTTTTTTACTCTCTCTCGCGCGAGTCGCGCGTGCGTGTTCGTCGACACACCTACATAATGTAACCTCATCCCCTGCGCATCCGGAATTAGTATGCACTTCGACGAGCGATCTTGTGCGTGCATGTCTCGGGCCCGTAGCGTCCCTCTTCGTTCTCTTTGTGCGAGCTCGCGCGAGCGCGAGCACACGTGTGCATCTTCGTACGGATGTGAAGAAGAAGAAGAAGAAGAGAATCGTGGGGATGATGGTGAGCGCGCGAGAGAGGCAGAAGTGATTACAGAGCGCGAGCCTCTGGTTGCCCCCGGCGCGTGCGTCCGGATCGACCATTCTCTCTTTCTCTCTCTCTTTCTCCGTGCAATCCTCCCTGGTTTCACCTTTCCTGGAACACGGGCCCTGGGGGATATACCGTTGGATTTCAACGCGTCCGGTATATATACACTCCGGAATCCGGGAACGTCGGAATCCGCCGACGACGCGCTAGTAGGATGGCTCCTCTTCGAGACCGCGTCAGGTGGTTTCAAGGACCCTCGCCTCTCTAGCAAATCGCGTGTCTCAATTCGGTTTTAAACGGCGTTCGATTGAAAAGTCGCGCGATTTTTTGTTTTAATTTTTTTTTTTGAGAAAATATCGACAGAGAAATTTTAATGAAAATCGCGGCGCTTCACGAGAAGTCACGGACAGTGACATCGTAGACATTTGATTGATCTTAATAGGCAAGTAGGAACGCCGCGTGCGATAAGAGAAATAAGCGGCGATTAACGTTGAGTTTTTTTTTTTTTTTTTTTTTTTTTTGACGTGACAGCCGGCTACGTGGAAACGATGTAACGTGAGGTCTAATTGAGGATGAAAAAACCGCGTTGCGATTCTATTGCGATTTTCCTTGACGTCTATTTACAAGCGGGAAAATGTGTGCGTGACATCGCATTGCGAGATCGAACTTCTTAGAAGTTTGCAATAAAATCAGATGTCTCTGAAAGACGCGAGCTGGTTAACATTCGCAAGATCGATCACGAGCAATCACATGGAAAACGAAATGATATCGATTGCAAACGAAGCAATCGACGACGAGTCGCGAATTATTTACTTGCTTCTCCGAGTGCGCAAAAATAGACGCACATAGACGAGTTTCGCTCGTCTCTCGAGGACGACCGGGCTTGCATGCACGTTGAACTTTCACCGCAATTAAACTAAAAGCGCAATTTCTGCCGCGACTGCGCGTTCACTCCTATTACTACTACTAGGGTTAATAGCTCCCGCATCGCCGCGATATCGCGGCGCGACGTAAACGCGGAATTCAGCTCCCGTGGAAACGAAATTAAAATCTGAAATCGTGGAAGAATGCGATAGTGATTCATATCCTATTATAGAGATATGCGTAAAACTTACGAGCAAAATATTTGTTTCTAGATACCGCGAATTTGGACACAATTCGAAATTGATCAATATTTTTTCCAACTGTGTAATTTCTGATTTTTTTTTTTTTTCAAAATATTTAAATGTACATCAGAGAAAAATTTCTCGGAAGAGTTTATTGGGAAAAAAGTTTTTGTTCTCTCCGCGAAAGCGAGAGGAAACTCTCTTTTATCCCGGACGCGAGCGACAGGTCGCGCGTAGTCGAAGAAGTTGTAGCGTGACAGACGAAGGGTTTTGTCGTTCGAGATTTACGCACGGATGCACTTACAACCGTGAATTGCGCGCCGTGGCCGACGGCCGTTATCATTACCCTGATCCACATCTACATTGTCATTAGAGGTGGACCGGCGACGGCTATAGCTCTTCGAACCTGGTCGATACCGCCTCTCGGAAAGACGGTGGTTCGTGCGTACATCATTTGCCGCTTTTGTACCCCCAGGAAATGAGAAAAACATTACTGTTGCGCGTTAACTTCGGGAGAAAGAGAGCGAGAAAGGCGAGATAAAAATGTAAAGATATCAAATTTTATAAATATTTTAAGTTTTCGAAAATTTCGAAATAAAATTGTACACATGGTACAATTTTATTTTATTTTTTTTAACAAACATTCATCAGAATAAAAAAATTTAGTTGCGGAACGAGTGAAATATACTTTATTATAATCGCGATGCAATCTCTTGCAAAATAAAGTATCGCAAATCTGAAGGAAAACGCGCGCGTTTATCGCTCGTTTCTCGGAGCTCATTAATCCAAGTCGGAGGCGCGCAATTCATCCCGCGCGGCACGTCTTAATTTTTAACGACTACTTTATTTCCTTTAATTATCGCGGCAAAATTGAATCAAAAGCGCGTCGACGTACGCGGCTGGAAAACGCAACGTAGGTGCGACGAACGACAGTTGAATTTTTTCTCCCACAGAACTGTCATTTCGTTCGTGTGTTTCGTTTCTCTTCATCTAATCCGACGAATTTCTTCGCGCAAGTGCTGTCCTTTTATTGACGCGCCGATCCGAATTAAGCAATTACGCGGCGATAATTAGGTCCCGGCTTTATATCTCTGTAAATTACAGTGACGGCGAGGTATCTCGCGCGAGGTGTAAGAGAGAGAGAGAGAGAGAGAGAGAGAGAGAGAGATACGAAAGACAATGGGGTCCTTCGTGGAACAATGGCGGTCCCGGTGTAGTTGGGGCACAGCGCTCAACGCTATAAACAATACCGTGGAGGAACCCGGCTGATAGGGTCGCGAGGTCAGCCTCTGTGGGAGCTCATGACTCCTCTTCGCGCTCCTCTTCCGTCTCCCGGTCTCGCTCCACCTCCGCAGCCTCTTCCTCCTGAACGAGGTCACGAAATTAATTTTTCACCGTGCAAGAGCTCGTATACGAGAGAGGTCCCGGCGTGGCCTCCACGGACCTCGACGAGTTTACCGGTGTTTGCTACCATACGTGCTCACCCGCGCGCACGCCTCTTTCGAACGTCGACGAGAGAATTTTTATTGTAGGTGGAGGTCTCGCATTAAATTCCACTCAGGCTCGGATCTATGCACGTTCAGAAATGTTGAAAGCTCGCGACATAAAATATCTCGCGTACGATTATGCAGTCGAGCATCTTTATTTTCAACGAATCTCCGACTATGTCGACAATCATGTTGATTAAAAAAAAAAAATTATCTTTCAGTTTATAAATATAAGATATACTTTTTATTTTGCTGGTTTATTCCAAGTGTCTATGAAATTTGAAAATTTTATTGCAATTGCGTTTTCACAAATCGCATTACGCATTATTCTTCGACAGTTCGATTTCTTCTCGATCTTAACTTCTCGAACGCGATCTCGAAACGCGTTCCGGTTTCATCTTCGCCACGGCATCTCGCAGGTACGTGGTATGGACTCTGGCGCGGGTCCATACCCCCTACGGGTCCCTCGCGAAAAGGTCACAGCGAGGTCAGATAATGACGGCTCGAACTCTACAATCGCAGAAGCGCGCACGCCACGTGGCTTCGATACACGCCTTCGAACCGATCTCTCCTCCGCGTATGCGTGCGGACGCTTGAGTTGAGAAAATCGACGGAAACGCGTTGTTGCAAACACACCGCGATGTTGTGTCATTACATTAACGAGCAAAAATTAATTGTCGCTTTTTACAGCAATTACACGAAGCGAATAATAATAAGTGCGTTGATTTGCTTGACGGTTTTTTTTTTTTTTTTTTTGTAATGACGCTTGAAGATGCGCAATCTAAATAATTTGAACTTAACTTAGCGAGAGGGTCGCGAGAGTCGCTTCCCAACATCGTCACGGGATTAAATGACTCCGTCGAGCCAATATTCGAGAGCGATAAGAAACAGAGGAGAGTTCCTCCGAGTTGCGCCGAGTCATTCCCTTGTAATTATATGTACCGCATGGCCAATAGGGGGTCCCTGTATCGACAATTAGGGCATTTCAGCTTCCCATTTAACGGCCTCTCGATTGATTCGGATAAGCTCCGTGGTCTTCCTTCTTTCATTATCTTTTTTTTTTTTTCGTTTTTTTTCTTTTATCCATCAGTCTATAACGGATAATAGCTTTGGAGAATATATTGCTCGCGAAATAAAAACCACTTGTATAACTCGCAAAAAATAACATCGAAAATTTATTTACAACAAAGTATTGCGTTAAATGTGGAAAAAGTGATCCGGAAACAATGAGACGAACTTTCAATAAACTCACAACGAACAACTTTTAATTAACTCTGTTTTCTCCGTTATAACGAGATACATTCTCTGTTTTACAACAAAAAATTTCTCCTGCGGAAATCTCTCTTCGCGCGGAATGTAAATAGATAACGACGATCCGACGACATTTAAGCGAAGGCTTTGGGAAAAGCGGCTCAAGCTTCATAAATTGTGACGAACGTGACAGCGAGTGGCGCGGAGAAAAGCGTATTAATTAATTGCCAGATAAAGTCGCGCGATACCATCGCGCAATTCTCACCTCGCGTTCTCTATCGCGCCGTGTTATTAAATCACGACCCTCTTCGTCGTCATCGTCGTCTTCTAATTGAGTGATTAACGGACAGTCGTATCTCGCTTTTCGCTATTGCAAAATATGCACGCGGTCTTGTGTGTTCAAAAGTTCAAAATCGTTATATTGAACATTCTTCAACGACTTTGACGCACGACCGCTTCGGAAAGCCGCTTTGATTATTTCCGTGGTAACAACGGATCTTATAAGAGAGCAAGCGTTGCAGCAGCGATCAACCGCTTCGTATGTTTTCCGTTCGGTCTGTCAGCTGTGAAGCGGATTTCACAGCACGTTAGGCACACATCGCAGGACGTGATGAAAATACGGTCCTCGGTCTTTCGACAAGAGGACGTAAGAGATATATCGGGGAAAGAAATTCGCGCTCGACGATCATCGGTCGCTTCGGGGCTGCTGAGAGGAAAGACACACCTGGTGTGCGAGGACGCGGAACGACTCACTCAGCGTCACCGCGCGCGAGCGCGCTATCTAGTCGCTCGATTCCGTTGCCGGGACACCTTTTACACATCGACATCACCCGCCGCGATCTTAATCCACGCGCGCATATACCCATTACGCAATTCCGCGCGAGATGAATTTTTCCTGTTCTGATTGTGCCGCGCCTCCTCGCGCGTCATCGTCGTCATCGTCGTCTCATCCGCGTTCGTCCTTAACTGCGGATACAGTTACTTCGTGGATCGAGTAATTTATTCGGTCGGACGCGATCCACTTCCTGCATATACGCGCGCGCGATTTAAATGGAATCAATTCCGACATTCGCGTCAGATTTACGAGAGAAGTGAGTTCTGCATTTTGTTAATAATATTTACAAAGAGAAAAAAAAACTTGTAACTGGTTGTGTTAATGAAGTTGTGAAAACGCTAACGGTTATGACACCGGCGTACACGTGAAAGCTTTTTACGTCAAACTCGAAATCATTCGAATTCATGCGCTCGAATCGATATTCAAAACGGCAACATCCACGTACTTATCAATATTTATAAGCCGAACACACGCACTGCTGCGCATAAATCAAAGATTCATTAAAACTAATGAGATTGCACCGAGATATTATCGGTCGTTCGGACTGCAAATCGATGACTAAATTTGCTGCGCGATCGAATTCAAGACCGAATTCAGTTTTCGAAACAGGTGCGCACGCTTTTAAAATACCATCGCAATACACGCGCACATATCGCGGATATTACGCAAATAAATCTGCCGATCGGGAGCCTCTTTAATGCGTAATATAGATTCCATCCGTGAATTCCACGAGGAGAGATCGTTGCTTCGACTGCACATCGGAGAACGCGCGGAAAACAAGTCTCCCGATCGGGAAGAGGAGACGAGGCGCGCGGTAGTAAGCATTCCTGCACGTCATCGTGTCCGCCCAGTGGCTCCGCCGAATCGCGGGGGACCCCTTATATAATTAACCATTAAATTATAAGTTTGGCTATCGAACCGCCGGCGAAGCTCAGCGCCGGACTAGAAGTAATTACTTACCCCCGGAGGGCCCGCGAAAGATCAGGTTCGCAAGCAAAGGAAAGAGAGTCTCCCGCGTGGCGAGCGAAAGAGAGAGAAAGAAGGTGCGGAGACGGACAGGAGAAAAAAAATATGACAAGGGAGAAGAAACGAGAGGAGAAGAAACTCCACTTCTTTCTCTCTCTCTCTCTCTCTCTCTCTCTCTCTCTCTCTCTGTGCAGCTACCTTACTTTCGAGCGCGCGGAATTACCAGCGCCATCAGGCGCGCTCTCCACCGGGGGAGCGTAATGATCAGAGGCGGTGCGTTTTGCCTTTTTAATCGGCATTAATCGCGCCGGGGGGCACTCCGCTCCCGTAGGACGCGCCGTCGTTATTCGGTATCCGCATCAACGACCTGCTCCCGGTGATGATCTGCATGCGGTGCGCGTATGCATTTTTAATCGCCACGCCGCTCCGAGCGGACGTGGTACGTAGCGACGCGACACGCGTGAATCGCGAGAGGTCCACGGTGGTGTTTATGGGAGATGCCCGGACGGTTATTACATGCGAACACCGAGAACGCGTATCTCCGATCCTTCCCCCATTTTCCCCGTCCCATCTTTCCGCCAGTTATGTATTACAATCTTATTTTGTTAATTATCTCCCGCGGCGCGCGGTGTATGAGAGGCACGTGAATACTTTTTTTTTTTTTTTTTTTTTTTATTTGTCCAAACGTTCGCTCTGCCTCCGCTCGTTTTTACGAGCTTGTCTTTCTCTTGAAATCTCTTCGAATCCCTTTTCGATTCCAGTGCAAACAGGAGAGAAGAAATTAATAACATGGATTTCCTCGCGGATGTAATTATTCCGAATACAATCATTTGTTATTAAAATCGTTCCTTTACAGGGAAAATACCATGGTTGCGTAATGAAACGTGACGTTCCAGATGTGACATCTTCTACTGACGTGTACTTTGCTGAGAGAATTTTTCAATGCTCCGAGAGAAACTCCATTACGTTTTGTTGGAATTCTTTCTGCAACGTTCGATTTAAATTTGTATTCTCGAACATATCGCGCGGATGCAATATCGAGACATTCCTGATTTGCAGCGATGAATTTTTCTCGCAATTATGCGGAACAAAAATTTGTCCTGGAATTCGTAATTGATTTTCTCCTTCTCTCCTCTTTCTGCAATCTGCATAGCTTGACCGCGTAATTTTTACGAGAGCTGTTTACGAAAGAACAAGGTAATTTTTATCTTCAATTAGCTGCGTAAAAATATAAGAAATTTTTGTCACGCGAAGATGCACACAAATATGTTTTGTTCTTCAATCCAATGCAATGCAACTCTATGTCGGTTTCGAATTTTTGTTGTTTCTCTTTCGGCAGCAACTTCGCGCTCGTTGATCTCTAAAAGATATTTAACGCGGCAATTCACGAGAAATACAAGTAGAAAACACATTGAACAATATCTGTCGAAGCAACCCGTTGCGAAGTTTCTTTGAGCGGACAGATCGAACATTTGTTGCAACTCTGTGCAAGTAAAAAACCATGAAACGCGCCAATCGGAGTAGAAACAAACCGAGTTCTAATCGCGAGCTCGAAAGCTCACAAGTGCTTTAATTAACACCGCGAGTGTTCTGTTAACGCCTGTAATTGCGACAACTTGGTGTGTCTTTGTAACTCTATTGAATTGCATTTACATTGATAGAGATCATTAGTTCTGCCATTGATACATGTAATTAAGGCAAAGCGATGGCAAGCATCGCGTAAGATAGAATCTCTACACATTTAATGGTCTGCGTCGACAAAAAGAGAAAGAGAGAGAGAATTTCCGCGCGCAATAAAATGCTTTTCAAGTTCGTGAATCGCGATTTAATCAATAACGTTATAATTATCCGTTCGCTTGAGGCTGCGCGATCGAATGAAAGCACAACCGCGACACGCATACACACACACGTGCGCGCTTTTTCTCCTCTCTTCCTCGTTCCTCGCGCGTTATTACAAAACTAATAATCGATATCATTAGTCTGAATAGCGCGAATGTTTGATCCCGCGCGGCTCTGGCATTGATTTATTGTAACGATTCTGAAACCCGTTCAACGCGAAGAAACGCGACAGACTAAGGAATTAGCAACAGTAATCGCGTTGTAATGGCGCGGCGTTGGCGTGTTGGAGAAATTTCTCAAAGATCATCTTTCTAATTGAACTCTCCGGCGGGAATGTGAATCGCGCTAGACGAAACGAAGAAGAAAAGTTTCTGTGTTTAACTAACAGGATAACCTTTAGCACCGCCTACTTTTCCTCCCCGGCACGCGAAGCGTAACGACGAAAGAATCGCATCTGCGAATGCGATTTGCGATAATGAAACGATTTCATCGAGAAACGACGGTGATAAGAATAACAAAAAGTGAAAGAAACGCGTAATCCAATAAACGTTTCGCTCGCGGTAGATAGCCGTGGCAGATAAGAGAAACATCTCCCGTACTCGCCTCTACGTTTCTATAGAATTTGCTCGTCACCTACTTTCGGCATCAGCGACGCGTTATCGAATATACTGCGCGCTCGCGACGAAAAAAATGAATAACTCGGAGTAGTTTGAATCCAAAAGGAGGATAAGGGACAGGAATAAAGCACAAGAAAGAATGTCATATTGTCGAGTAAGTAACGGCACACGTTTCCGTTATCGCGCGATGTTCATCGGCGTGTATGCGTAAAGGATGATCGGCCGCGATCGTTTATATCGCGATTCGCACAGAGGGACGCGACGCGGTGAAGGGAATCGCGAGATGCGCACACGAGCGACATTTTATCGCCGACGTGGCGCGGGATCGACGCGATGTTTAATTAATGCCCGTTAATACGATCGTTATTCTCGCGTCGTTGTAGCGTAAGTTCGCGCGTGTAAGATCATATACTGTATAAGAGATCGATATAAAACAAAAAAAAAAAAGATCGCGGCGCGTGTTTCAATGAATGCGGTCGTATACGCGGATTGTATACAATTTACTGCAAATATGATGTGTAACAGATAAAATCTGAGTAAATTAATAATAAAATGTAGCAAATAATTTACTGCTACTCGCGCATTATTTATCGAAACGTCGCACGCGACGAGAAATGCGAAAGAGAATTTATATTATAAATTTTAATACATTGTAACTAAAAGATATATTGTGTCAAATGTTTATTATATAAATTTTATACTATATTAGAATTTATATATTTACTAATTTAATTGAAACGTGTTCTAAAAACGTGACGACGCAATTGTTTGTGCAATAACCGATACATTGCATCGCAATTCAGACGGACGCTGAATGACAGACCGCGATGAACCGAGGAATTTAAAACGGGTTTAAAACGACGGGCGCTTTTCCGCGCATTGACGCAAGATAAATGTCACGCCGCGTTTACTTTCGTTGATTCTCACGCTGAAGGTAGAAGGCGAGCAAGCATCGTTGAAATGATCCCGCGGGTCTTAACCCCAATCTCGAGTCATCGTTAAAATTGTACCATAAAAGAGAGAGAGACGGTGAACATCGAACGAAGGTGGGGTCAGTGTGGTTTTACCCGTGGATGAGCGCAGAGCGCGTCCGAGAAATCGCAGAGGCCGCCGCGTCGTGTTCGTGTTCCGTTGCGCAATACCGGATTCTCGTTTAGCCGCGTAATCGAAAGCGCAGCTGCCCCCACCAGAGCCCGGTTGCTGGGCTGATAATTAACCATAAATCGTTTCGGACCGACCGATCCGATCGATCGAGAGGCTGTTCCTATCGATTGCTGTGGTTTGCTCGGCGTCTCGCTCTGATTTTCAGCGGGAGACCGCAATGTGTTTCGCGGTTTATTTCTACGTTTAATTATCAAATGTAGATTTTCATTATTATCTATTTGTTAATTACATTGATTAAAACGATCAAAAACGATAAGAAATTTTTTTGTATACAATATGTGACTTTTCTCGTAATTACGAATTTTGTCTAGCGCTTCGCTGCAATCAGACTAATGCGAAAAAGTTTTGCATTAGTCTGATTGTAAAGTAAGACAATATCATAAAGATGGGAAACAACGCGCTTAAAAACGCACGTAACTAATTTTTATAAATCGCTTTGTATTTATTTCAAATAAGTTTTTTTACTGGGAAAATACGCGACGGGATTGCTGTAAATTACGAAAGAACGTTCCTCGCGAGGGCCGAGCACTCGAAATAATAACGATCGATATATTTCGCCGAGGCAAAGTCTTCTTATCTTAATTACCGTTGTGCACCGTTCGCCGTATACGGGTTTCGCTAACCCTTCGCTGTGATTTTCAGCCGCCTGTGTTGTCGTGCCGCGGTACGCGCTGTAAATTCGCGGGGGCACGCTGCTCCGGAGGCCTGCGTGCTCTTTGCAACGAGAGGCTCCCTCGGGGGGTCCCCGCGCGCGTTTAAAGTTTTTAAGGTTCGCGGCACCGCCGCAGTTCGCGGACATGATTGCATTTGCATTATACACGCCGCGGCTCGCCACGCAGATTTATCTGGCCCCGGGGTTTATTTATCTGGACTTATGGCAAACACACACCACTTGACCGGGCCCCGACCAATAACGTATGGTAATGGACGGGCCCGATTGACTTTTTTCCTCTTCCTTGTTCTCTCCTTCCTACGTCCCTTCTCTGTCTCTCTCTTTCTCCTTCTTTCACTCCTCCTTGTCGTCGTCGTCTAAATGCTCTTATTGCAATCGGGAATCGCGCCCCATCACAACACGAACGATTCGTGAACCCTCGACCCCCGTGTGTTCTCTACTTTCCGTCTCCTTCGCCTGCTGTTTTTCTCCGATGTTTCTGTGCGCGCGTATATTTGTTCAATCCTCTCCCGATCTCTTTCAAAATATTTGTCGTTGTCGTTCGATTGTTCGGACAATTACGAGACACAGCTGAGCGACTTATCGCTATTTGTCATTTCTCGATCTCTCCTTTCTATTCCCCCCCCCTCTCTCTCTCTCTGCGCGACCTCGTGAGCGCTTTCATGTACTTCCGGCCATTAAAACAGCGCGATGTCACACGGGCTTTATTATCCGCGAAATGATAATTCGCTTCGCGGAAAAGGGCAGCGCGTCGTCATTGCCTCGCGCATGATGAGATGCGAAGTGGACAATAAACAGTTGCAATCTTATTACAAATTGTGCAATTATGCGTGTGTGCATCAAACTAACATATAAATCTGCAATTTGCACGAGTGTAAAAATAGTAGACAACTTTATATAAAAAAAAAGTACATGTACAACTTCGATAAGCGCAAAACGCGTATCTCATTCGCGCGCGACAAGGTCGAGATTTTTCATTATCGCGCGTTTTGTTTCTCATTTCCATTCACGAGCGAGAAGACACGAGTTAGAAACACACACGGGTACAATGCGCGATATCAGTTTCGAAACACGATACAACACGATACAACACGGAATAATGGACTTAAACGCTAACACCTACGATGACGGTGATAAATGCGTCGTGACTTCTCGCCGACGTGCAACGCCGACTGTGACACGTCTCCGCTGTTCGTTCACGAGAGAGAGAGAGAGAGAGAGAGAGCGTGCATAATCGGCGCGAAAAAGCGTTTTGCAGGATCGAGGAATGGGACGACGCTGCGCGCATCGAACTTCTAAGCAAGCGCTAGAAGCGGAGGCTGACGTAACGACCTGCTTCCACGTATACATACGTTCATACATCACAAGCGAGAGAGTGAGACTCCGCGGTCGGGAAATGAATACATAAACTCAACCTTTCCAATCTCTTCTCCTCCCGCGCGCGCGAAATACGGTCGAGCCGCGCGAGAGAGCCGTGCCACCGAAGTGAGATATTAACTGTCCAATCGGTATCGCGCTTCACGCTAGATCGAACGCGAGCGAAGGCGAGCACATTTCTTCATCGCGAAACGAAACTCGCTGTTCGATCGGCTATCGACTCTGTCGCCGAGAGACAAGCGCTCGCTCGAAACGCGATTTTGTTGCGATTAATTGAAACGTGTGTTTGGTCTGTTGTTTAAATTATCTGCTTTGAAAATCAATCAAGTTTTGTTTTTCGAAAAAAAAAAAAGAAGAGAAACAGTGGAATTATGTTAGTAAAATATTATAAAATACGTAATTATATATGATAAAAATAATAATCTAATGATAATTTTATATTACAAAAGCTATTTTTTATTCAAATTTGCCAGAGTGCTGTAGTAAGTTGCTCACGAAAGTTTGCGATAGTTGCTGTATATGAGGATATTGATGGAGTTTATGTTAGACCGTGTTTTCGCGCACATGTGCCGCCAATATCCCCGTGGCATTTTCCCTGGCGTGGCGCACGCCCGCCGTCAGCCACGCCACTAAATGTCACTTTCTGAAAAAAAAAAAGACGTGATCGATGCGTTCGTCGTTACGTTCCGCGATCCTTATAAAGTTTCTTACGGCGCAAACGCGAAAGCGTGAATGCCTGTCAAAAGGATGAAAGGAGTACCGGTACACCTATATTACCGTATTCGCGACGTTAATCAAAGAATAGCGTTTCCAGCTGGCTCGGCGTTTTGTCTCTTTGTGAAGCAATTAAACGCGTGTTGTGTGCGCGTGCGATTTTTTCACAACCCGATCGGAAAATAGTCTCATGAAATTCGTAGGAAAATGCCTGACATGTCACTTGATAACAAAATTTAATCTTGTTCTGCGCCGACAACAATATGTCTGTAGTTTTTACAAAATTTCGGAGACTCAGTGTGCGATCGCAATCTGGCTAATCGCTCGCTTGACGTACGTACACATACTGTACGTGTCTAGCTATTATAATTCACAACGGGAGAGCCGCTCCCTGCAGGAAGTACACGCGACTCAAAGAAAGCGTGTGCCCGATGTCAGTGAATGCCTGTCGCGAGATGAAAGGGATGAATACTGGTATCCCTATAAATTGTTACGGCTACAACATTACGAGCGACAGGAAAGGAATTTTGCGCCTGGCGCATTTCTTCGTTGAATTGACAATTGCGCTTATTAACTTCGATATTAAAAAAAAAATCATATACGTGCCACACACACACACACACAGAGAGAAATCAGAAAAGTATCTTTCCTTGTGTAACAATATATTACAATTAATTAAAAAATTAGTTCTTAAGTTTTTAAAAATTAAATATTACTTTAAAAATATTACTTTAATAATAAATAATACTTAATATATAAAAATAAATAATAAAATATATAATATATAATATATATAATATATAAAATATATAATAAATATATAAAAATAAATAATACTTAATAAATATTACTTTAAAAATTAAATATTACACACTACCGGCGGCATCAGCTCACAAGGTTTGTTTCAATTTGAAAAATATATTACACAATATTATATAATGTAAAATCTAAAAAATAAATAATCTAATAATAATCTAATACTTCTCTATGATAATTTAAACACAGTTATCCACACAAATATATTTTTTCTCAGCATTTATTAGAATCTGATATGAAAACAAATATCAAAATATCTCGATACGTTAAAACGTATCCCCGACGTTACCGCTCGAGAAAGATGTTACTACGTAAACGATAAAAGGACAACCGTTGCGCGTCCTCCGCGCATCGTCGAATATCTTAATTCCGGACGCGCAGAATACCCATTGCGGCAGTTTCTTTAAAATGTTGCCGGTGCTTCGGACATTTGCATAATCTTAAAAGGCATTTGGCGTGTGTGTGTGTGTGTGTGTGTGTACAGAAGATACGCGACGGTTTACACAGAGGCGATATACCGATGGCATCGCGATAACACGCGTCACCGGCCGATCGGATATCGGCGAAGCCATTCGCTTACACACTGTCGCGGCCGTGAAGAAAAAACTTAATCGGAGCGACGAAATAATGACGACTCGCTGGCGTACGACGAAAAAGCCACGTACTGCTTCAACTCAACAACGTGTTTTTTTCCTCTTTTCATCGCTACGATCTTATACAATTCTATCAGCCGTAGTCCGTACAAGGTAACTGTCGCAAGTATCACTAGTGGTCGGACTTTTATTTAAAAAATAACAAAATATTTATACGCGTATAAAAGAGTTAATATTTAAAAATATTTTAAAACATACTTAAAACATTGAGACAATTGTTACGTTTAATACTTTCATATTTATAAATAATTGTTTCTTTGCTAAATGTCACATGGCGACGGTTACCTTAGCGCAAAAAAGCACAGAGTGCCGCACTATAGACGAAGCGCGATGAAAGAGCTGTACAAGGTTTTTCTTTCGGTCGCGCGTTCTTCCGCGCGCTTCACACACCGGACTTTTCCTCTATTATTCTCCGCTGTGACACGCCATCGTCCCGCGTCGAATGGAACACGCCGGGTTGGGGGAGGGACGCGAGGGAGAGAGCGCGCGTTTCTTCTGTGGTGGCGAACAGCATGTAACACGTGGCAGTATCTTGTATCGGGGCAGTTCCCCGCGGTTCCCCGCTGGTAGCGTGGTGTTTTCCTTTATGCAACGGCTGCGGCCATTCGCCGCGAATGGCAGCGTGCCCGGGGGACTCCCGGGTTGATGCCGAGCGAGGACACAACCGAGGACGACTTTGTGGGGGTCCCTCACCCCGCGCTCCCACCTTCTGGTTTCGCCATGACTACTTTCCGTGGCATGCCTACAGAGTAGATTTCCTGCAGATAACGTGCTCCGTGACTGTGTGTGTGGTGGTGGTGATCCACCGTAGGCGCGCCCACCTTCTTCGTCTGTATGTAATAATGCGGAAAATGTCGGGCATTTCGTTTGTAGCGCGCGCGATAAATCGCAAACAGATGAGATGTTTGCGTGCGTGTGTAGAAAACAAATGTAAAAAAAAAAAAAAAACAGTCCGAAAAAGCTGTTGAATCTTCTAAAAATCTTCTCGAGTCTTCATACAAGTAATATTGATTTATTTAGGATTAATGTATTGATTTATTTAGAATTTTTTATAGCTGTGTGCAAAATCATATAAATATCGTTCCGAGGTTAGATTTATAAATGTTGTAGTACAGCTGTCTGTTGATTTTTGTTTTCGAGCACAGATGTTACAGGTAGCATAGCTGCTTTTGTGACACGAGAGAATATGGATAAGAATGTAATTGATTACGCCCCGTTTCAACGACGCGATATATCCGAATTGACCGGTCATAATTCTCGAAATCGTGTTTCCTTTAAAATTAAAATGCTGATCTCCGATACGAATCTAAAATACGAGAAGATCTGTCCGGGAAAAGAGAAATGATTCAGGAAGACGACATGCCTGGATACGTAAATGAGATATCGCAAAACACTCATTTGTCTGTATACGCGCGTTACGTACATCTGGCGACGTGAGCTCTCTTTCTCTCTGTCTCGCTCACAGACGTGAAGAGTACATATGTTCGCATACAAAATTAAGAGAGATTCGGTTAATAGATCGGATATTTGTCAACGATTTGACCTGTAACATTTATTTATTTATCTTGCAATCATCGATGAAACGAAGTTACTTTTGTAGAATTGCCATTTACGAACGCGCGTTATCTTCTTTCGCGCGGAAACTGATGAGTTGCCATATGTGTGGGCGATTCGCATCACACATTCGAAATGTCAGTTAATTCTTTGATCTTGCTGATAATGAAACATGGCAGTTTTTTCTCTCAAACTCTCTCTCTCTCTCTCTCTCTCACAGCTTCTTCGTTATCTCTAGCAAGTTTATCGCACAGAGAGACACGCTTCGTATATCTTCAATATTAATTGCAAGTGACTAAATCGAAGGGGATTTATCGACGCCGCTTTGTCGCGGGCGATTCAATAGCAATTTTTAAAGACTAACGCGCCGCAACAAACGAATTTGTCAGAGATTTAACCAGAATAACAGAAAGCGGCAGATTGTGGGCAACGTTTACGGAGGCGGCAATTTGTATGCGGCCGATAATAATGTATAACCACCTACGCGATCCTTTCCGTGAATGTGATTCTCGAATGTGGCTCGCGGGGGGCGAGCGTCGTGATGTTAAAGAAAAGAAAATGGACAATATATTCCGTTCCTTTGGCATCTCAGTGTGCGACTAATAAGTGGGAAACGATTAAAATACGTAAAGAAAAAGAAAAATACAGTTTACTCTAAAACAACTGTTTGTTGTCTGCGTCTAGCTTTTTGTTATCGCGTTACGTGAACGCACACGTTCACACATCCGTCTGACCCTGAACTTTCTAAGCTAATTTAAATTCTCGGCTAGTGCTCGTAGGTGTGCTCGGACCTTTCGCGCCCCCCCATATTCTGAATTAAATATCAGTTCAGTTTTTTAAAATCGAAAACTCGCGATATCTAATAACATATTACTGTTATTTTATTCGCGTTGCTTGAGATGCGCAACAGCGATCTTGGAATGTTCGAAACTTCCTCACATATTACGAGAAATTTATGAGACAGTCTATACGCGAGCAAAATAAATTGTTGGCGAAACAGGTTCGCGCTCGCGAGCGGAACAATCGGAGAAAGTATCGCGCGGGGTTACAGAAAAAAAATAAACACACGCGCGAAAGGTTGCTCTCCTCTCTCTAATGATAACGAGAGATCGCGATCCACGCGGAGCAAAGTCCCGTAAAACGTTGACACTTTCTTTACGACATTTCGCATCTCTCTGTTTATATATGCATTAATAACGACGTGTGATTATCTATAAAGTGAATTCACTCGTACACTCAAATACGATGATGACGTTTCTCTTTCAATTTTCATCACGTCAGAAACATCGTCGCTCGTACGAGACCGGAGGACTTGTTGGATCCAGCCTGGTTCGTTCTGTTCCAGCTGGTTCTAGGCTGGTCGTTTCGCGGGAAAGAAGAGAGTGTCTCGGGGGAGAGACGTGCATTAAGAAACGAGTGTCGTTCGTGGCCGAGCGCGCGCAGGCTTCATTACTGGGAAACCTGTTAGTTATGCTAATATCGACTTACAAACTCTTCATTATCGCTGATGAGCAATTAATACGCTCGTCTGTGCCTCTCCGTGCCTCGCTAGTGCTAATGCACTCTGAATGTCTCTCACGAGATACGGATGTTGTGTTCACGAAGCTCTGCATATCAATCAAGATTGATCGGAGATCGGTTTTATCTTTTATATCTCGATCGCTTTTCTCTTCGTTCCGGTTTCTCTTTACAAGAGATGACACAACGTGCGCGCGACGATGTGCATTTTAATTCAATAAATAAATATTATTTGGAAAAAACAAAACAAATGTGACGATATCTAGAGTGCGACAAATCCGCGATGCCGCGAATGCACGTGAACCGCAGTAGCGTAAAGAGAAAAAAACTCGCGCGCGTGGAGGAAACGCGAGGCGCCGATCTGCACGAGGTCATGCAATAAAGTGGGTGTGGTTGGCGTTATTGCACGAGTTCCTCGATACAAGGAGAAGAAAACGGGCGCGCTTTGGTAGCCGAGAAGCTAAGCACATTTGATAATTAGCCGATAGACTCTTAGCGATTTGACAAGATTGCCAACAAACAAAAGACCGCATTACCAAAATACAAAACCAAAAAAATATTACAGAAAATTCTCGGTTTATGCGTGTATATTGTAATTGTCAAGAAATAAAATATCGCGAGACGACTCAACGCTGACTTTAAAAAGAGCGATGTCGCGTATCGCAAACGAGAAGCGAAAAACAAGCGCGATCGGTGATAGCGCGCGGCTGAAATCGGAGCGAATGAAAGGCGCGACGTGGGCACGTCCGTGAAGACGAAGAAGGAAGGAAGAAAATGCGGCAGGAAGAACGAGAACGCATATGGAGGGAGAGAGAGAGAGAGAGAGAGAGAGAGGAGCGCGAGCCGCGCAACGGGGGGATGTTGATCTGGTTAGGTCGGAGCCGGTCGCCGGTTGAGTTGACCGGTCGCCGTCGGCATGCCGATCTGCTGCGCCAGCGAGAGAGGCGCGCGACGACCTCGACAGGGCGTGGCGGGTCACCGGTCCTCGCTTACTCTCGCATAGTGACGCAGTATCGGACAAGTTTCCTTTAAGAATCTTTAGCATAAGATTTTATTGCGTCGATCGTGAATTAGGAAATTAAAACTGATGACATTTGAATGAAACAACAAGTTCTCGAAAAACACATTGGTACTCTGGTAACACGAATAGAATGTGTGTGTGTGGCGCATTTTTAGCATCAAAATTATTGAAATTTTTGTCACATGTAATATTTTCAATTCCGTTAACGTAACTTGCGATCAAGCTGAACGATTACGAACATGTTCGTTGCGGGAGAGAGACAATGCTTGTTGATCGATCGCGGCGTGTTGGTGCGACGCAAATCGTTTCTTACAAGTCGGTGCGCGCACCTTGTTGATACACCGGCGGCATCGCCCTTTCTCACGGAACAATTCCGCGCGAGGTCGCGGAGCTGGGAGACGAAAACACGCGCGTGGAATTTCTAGCGCAAGCCCGCCAACGCGAATTCTCTCAATCTCTCGCCGCGTTCGACCCCGTGTAGAATTCTGCGAGCGCACTCTGCCCTTCGAAGGAGCCGCGCGCTGCTCTTCCATATAAGGAGTCGTGTGCGTGCGCGCGAGCAACAGCCAGTCTCTCGGTAGCCGACAAAAGTTAAGGCTCTCGTGGCCTCTCCTTGTTCTCCGATTGGTTAATGCTTCATTCGGAAATCGTCGTTCGACGTTAAACGAGTTTCATTCGGCGCGCCGCGACAATGTCTCGCGTAGGTGAGATACACGTGTAACGTGTTAATCCAACGTGTTAAAAAAAAGAATGGTAGTGATGTTAAACACAATGCGATACGGTATCGCAATTTCCGCGCGATCGTGCACGGAGGGAGACGATGATGAAACAATAGCAGCCATCACTCCGATTCTAATTGCTGACCGAAGCTTTCTAGTCGCGAAAGAAGAGACATTTTCTCGATAAAAGTTCATTTGCTTTAATTAAATCAGAAATCAAGAATAAATCGCGATCTTTGCCGAAATATTAGTTTACCAGTATGGAATAACATCTTTGAAAATATCAGAGAAGAGAATGAACTAACTTGCGTGTAGTTCAACGTGACGCAGTTCCGACCGAATGATCTTCCGAGGTTACAACCGCGAGATTCCTCTCCGTTGGGGTCGGGGATTCGAGGCAAGAAAGAAGCCGTTATTTTTCGAGGTTTCTCCGTCTTTTCTCAGGTCACGGTCGAATGCAACCTCACAGATTCCTATCCCGACTCGAGGAAGTTCTTTATTTCAGGATTGTTGACTTTCGTTTTTTTTTTTTTTTTTGTGTCGTTTCTTATTAATTTAATACGAAATTTCTCTTAGAGAAATTCGCTAGGATTGTTTTAATGTGTATCTTGTTTTGCATATTTTTGCTCGCGCGTGTCGATATCTTCAACAGCGGCGGCCATTTGGTGGCAGCGTACCAAGCCTTTGCTCTTCACGTACTTGCTCGCCGCAAAAGTATTTTTTAAATAAAAATTTCAATTGTTACGCGGTATAATTTGATAATTTTTTTTGTCATAGGTATGCAATGATGTGTGCAAATTATAAATTCAACAATAAAGATTACAAGTTGCATTTATTACACGTTTCTATGTTGACCACTTTAAATTCCGCTTAACGCTTCTTGGCCCGGGGACATATCTGATAAACCTACGCGCATAATTTAAGAAAAGGGTACGCTTCTCTCCTTCTCTCTCTTTCTCACATTGCCTCTCCGCTTGCGAGGCTCAGTGACGCGCGAATAATTTAATAACACATATGCTCCCGAGCTCCGGCGCGTTTTCACAAGCCTCGTCTCTCGTACTTGCAACACGATGAGTACACGAGGAGGGAGGACTCTCCCCCCTTCCCTAACATCGTGTTTGTGGAAGGTATAATTGATGCAGGACCAGCCGGAGATCGCGTTCGCTCTTAAGAGTTTGGAACTGGGTGGAGAAAATATAGGTTGTCTTCGTTACTCGGCCTTTGGTGCGCGGTCCGGTCGCCCGCGGTGCAACACGAGGATGATATATTCGCTGCAACTGCAGCTGCAAAGCCGCGAGAGTCGAACAGCCGCAGCCATATGCCCGGCCGGTCGTTTCATGAGATTTCGAAACCCTTGCTTGCTTCATGAGCCGCTCGTCGTGAAAACAATGAGGCGTCGCTTCTCGTCAAACTGCGGACGGACGCGGATTTTATTGTTTTTTAATGCACCGCGTACGAATTTACACGTTACGCGTGCACTTTATACTCTTACTTATCTGTTAATTTCCTCTAGAACGCGTGAATAAAATTTCGCACAATTAAATTAAAGCCAAAAATATAACTTGTTCGAAACACACTAAATAAATAATTAAAAAGGCGAAAACGAGCAACAGGTGGATGTTAAAAAAATTTATAAAACTTTAATCTTATAATATAATCTTTTAATTAACAACAAACTGTTTTTCTGTTGATGAAAAATTGAGTAGACTCAACAAATTGTTTTCGCCATGTAATAGCAATAACTTCTTTCTGTGTAAAAGTATCAAACAAGATATTTTGAGATAAAACTCACAAGCGATAATTTATAAATAACATTTTTTCCAGATAATTATTTAGAAAACTTCGATAAAGTTTACGGTCCTGAGCGTAATAATAAAGCGGTCGTGTAGAGAGCTCAGTTTCACGGCGGAAGCAATTTCTTGCGCGTCGTGTGAACGAGTTTACTAATTAGCGTTTTACGGCGAGGCGATTGTGAGGAGGAGGCGGCTGTTCTCGCGCGTGGCTGACTCCGTACCGTTAGAGCCCGGCGAATGCACTGAGAATCCGAAACAGTATACACGAAGAGCTTGTTTACCGTAATCAATGACTGTACGCATTCATTTTCACCGTCGATGATTAAGAGTACGAGGCTCGCGTTTGTTATCGTTGATACCTCGGGGTCGAACAATGTTAGATTTCTGTTGCTCGAATGAATTCGCTTGATGAATTTTCTCGCGCGATGCATTTCTTGTAGATTGCGAACGCTGAAACGGTCAGTAGATACGCGCGTTGCATTTCCAAACGTTAAAACATACGACAACGTCGAACAAATCGAACGAGATCGACGCGCGCTCTTCCTTCGATTGATAAACAATTCAGTCCTTTGGAAAGCCAACCAATTAGGTGCTATCTTTTAGAGAGAGAAAGAGAGAGAGAGAGAGAGAGGCCTGAATGCCTAGAAGCATGAATGCACGACCTCGATCTCCACCTCGATCTCCCCCTCCTTTAACGTGAAACTGGCATGTGCGAGGAAAGAGACCGGTCTGCTGCCGCGTTGCGTGCGCGACTTGCATTACGCCGCTGAATATTTCATTCATAAGCGGGCCGAGCAATTACTGTATTCCGTGAATGTGTGGAGAATGCGCGCGCGGCGCGGACGGATCGTTGTGCTTACGTTATACACACACGCTGCTGCACCCCGGTTGTCGGTTGTTGCAGCTGCAATTACGCGAAGGAGAGAGGTTGCAGCCCTCGGTTGTGGTGAATGAAACGCGCGATGTTCTGTTTTCACATCTTTGTTTTCTCCCTTTTTCCACGTCTCCCTTCGCGTTCTTCCTCGTCGATTCTTCTTCCTCTTCTTTTCGTTTTCCTCTCGAACGACTCAGGCACGTTGCAGCGCAAAAGTTAGCTCAAGCTTTTTGCGCCTCCGGTCGCGTCTTGCGCAAAATTACATTCGCGGAATTCGCGCGTATTCGAGGTGCGCGTATTCGAAGTGCGGTCGATCGCGGATCGACAGCAAACGGATTTTTGTCACTTCAGAAAGCAATAAAAATCCGCGTACATATGTTCAGAGTACATATACTCGCTTGCTAATAACACGCTACCGCATTTCTGCTTGCAGAATTTCCGGGAGCATCGTATAGACGGTGCAGCTCTACCGTTACTCTCGGAGGAGCACCTGACAGGGCCGATGGGCATGAAGCTCGGTCCGGCCTTGAAATTGCGCGCGATGCTTGGCCGAAAGCTGGGCTCCTGCACGGTGTGTCTTCACTGCGCGCACTGCCATCAAACGCCAGTAGTTGCGTTGAACGCAGCTGCCGCTGCAGCGGTGACGCAACAGCAGCAGCAGCAACAACAACAACAGCAGCAGCAGCAGCAACAGCAGCAGCAGCAGCAGCAGCAACAGCAAACGCCGGGCCGACGACCCAGCAGCACTGGAAACTGACAAACAATGGCGGAGACTCCCCCGTTGGGGTCCGAAGCTGCGGCGGTCGGTACAGGCCCAGCGCCACTGTCTCCGGACCCGAACCGGGCCCTCAGGATAGAACGGCGTATACCCCGTCCGATACGCAAACCGGACGTCGTCTTCAAGAAGCCTATCAAGCAGTGACACGCGAGAAGATGTTTACATGCGTATCACGGAGTATGGAGACTCCGCCTGTTTGTCAGTAAAACGAACACTCGAGGGGAGTTTTGAGGAAGAGAATTCAGACTGCGGGGTTCGACGCGTTCGGACCAAAGACGAATTCTCCTTGACTACTTACTAGAAAGAGAGAGAGAGACACGAAGGAAAAAATATTTTTGAAAGTCTATATGTGTGTTAAATTGACGGACTGACGAACGAAATTGAATTGAGTAAGTATAATTGCGAGAAGTTAGCAAAACTCGGATTTATTGGCATGTGTACGTACATATACAGGCAGTGCTGTGAATGTCCTTACACATAAAATCGCATCAATAATGCTTCATTAATTTTCTTGAATGAAATAATGAAAATGCGATTTCATGTATGAAAAGACATTTGTGCGCCACTATGCCGTACGAGAACCTAAAAAACGTAGAGCCAATTAATGTGACTTCTGTAGAGAGAAAAAAAGAGATTTATAAAACCCATGTACATACAGCGCGAGCAATGTTTATGTTTGAGGGAGATCGATGCAATGCAATTGTTGGACGGAATTTTTTTCTTTTTCGAGAAAGACAAACTGTTCAACAACTGCGTAAAACGGACGGACTTTTACAAGTTTCGGTATCGTAAGAAAAGGAGCGGAGGTTCAACTCCTTTTTTCTTTTTTTAGTTGTCGGGATAACTCGCTGCAAAATAGCGTTGTCTTTGTAATTTTAAAATCTGATGTGTACATACATATCTATGTATACATATGTATACATATCTATGTATACATATCTATGTATACAAATCTATGTATACATACATATCTATACTACGAATTCAGTACTTAAATCTATTTTGCACTGTGAAAAATAGAAAAAAAAATTTAGAGAAAAACGCATATTGAACAAATAACATACTCTTTTCACTTGTAGTATGCAATTTGTTTCAATAAATGAGTCTTCCATAGCGGATTTAATGATAATTGTATTTATTGAAAGTACATTTATTTTTTAACACATTTCCACTTTTTAAAAAATATTTTATTTAATTGAATGTCTTGACCTAAATTCTCTTCGCGAGACAAAAATATTTTCAAATATTATACGCAAGTACATACATTGACCAGACTAATTTTATTGAACATGTAACGATTTTTTGTTTTTGATTTTTTTTGCAATATATTAGAAATAATCGAAAATCAGTGCCTTCTTTTGTTAAGTCTTCCACGACGATATCATGCACGATTGATTAACTTCCGATATTCTCAATTATCAGAAACATCCATATTTCTCGATCATCGATCGATTGACGGTTTTTCGTGATCGCAACCGAACGCGCGAGATCGTTTTCTCGATCGTATGTTCGAACAGCTTGCAAGAAGTTTGATTCTGTAATCGAGATATGACACTAATCTGACTTTTAAAAAAAGAAACAAAAGAAAAAGAAGAAATAAAAGAGAAGAGACAGGAAGAGTACGTGAGAGATAACAAAAAAAGGTACGTGTACCTGTATGTGTACATATATGAGAATGAATGCGGATCTTATATACACGCGCGAGTAAGATTATGTATAAATATATAAAAAGAAAACGATCTATGAAATTAGATACAATTACGTGCAATAACAAATAAATAAATAAATACGTTTTTGACGCGATAATAACTTTTAACTCTATACCGTAGGAGTTATATACGTATTTGCTCAAATCGTTGTTTCTTTTATATATTTTAACGAAGTTTTTATATGGAGAATATTACGATATAAATATAATAAACTAAATTATATTTTTGCTAACGTTCTACGTGCAAAAATAAACTATATATATGCGAGAGCTCATAAATACACACACATTATATATATATATATATATAAATATGTTATAACTATAAACATACATAAACACATTGATGACGTGTGGATGACGACAAAGTTTCGCGACGAATCCGTGTTTAAGGAAATTGTACATTTTTATATTATGTCCTCTTTGATTCTCTCAAAGTTCAACATAAAAAACGCGAACGTTTATTTATTTAGAGATGTAGCACTCGTTGCCTTATTATATTCACGTAACAATTAAGACGTAAGTGGAGTGAGATAGAACGACCGCGTTTAAAACGTTTATCATTCGCAAGAGGAAGCAAACGTAAGTTAGATAAAAAAAAAAAAAACAATCGGTTTGTAAGATGAGCAGTATTTTTTTTTTTTTTTACACATAACATTAGCCTGAATTTACTATTGCAAACTACGATAAACTCGTAATTGTATATGTACATATACACACATACACAACACATGACACGCCTAAGCAAGCACGTTTTTCCCCATTACACGTGCGTCCGCGCTCCCGAGTTTGCGTCTTGTAACGAAAAAAAAAAAAAAAAAAGAAAAAGCAAAAATTTTCGCGAGAAACCACATTTCGAAACGTATTCGATTTGATCGACCGGCGATCGTCTCACACGAGAAGTGTTACTGTCTCTCTCTTACGGTGAAAGAAGGAAATTCCATTGCGTATGTCGTTTCCTGCGGCTGATTACATAAGCGTCTGTTACTACTAGTACGAAATTACCAATGGTAATTAGACGTTTGTAATCGCGTGCGATATTACATTCGCCTTCCACCTGATGCAGAAAAGCTAATTGTAAGTTGAGGAGTTTGTTTACGTGTCTATTATTTATAATTAGCGCTACGATATCTTTCAACATACATACATATGTGCATACGATAAACGCGTGACTAATGAAACATTTCTCTCTTCCTGTTTGTTGCCCAACAGGACGCGACACTCACTCTTAAAAAAAGACGGAGCTCGCTTTACAAAAAAAAAACCAATTAATTTTATCACACGAACTCGGGCGCGTTACACTAACCGAGAGAATTAGCGGCTTTTACTTAAACAAGACACTTGTACATAATGCTTGAGCATTTATTTATGTCGTGCTTTTACAAAATGTCCCGTAGTATTTTATTATTTAGTATTTTAAGTCGCGAGGTGTGTGTGTGTGTGT
>QVOB01018009.1:0-15404 GCA_014839585.1 Pseudomyrmex concolor | reverse complement strand
GAGGGAGAGAGAGCGCGCGCGCGCGCCGGGGCCCTCGGTCACAAATCACCCCGAGTTCGATTTCCAAGCCGATAAATCAATGTTTATTGGTACCGAGCTGCGAGCCGTCGATCTCGCGCGCATTCCGGACACCGAACGCATCCGCGCCCAGAGAGAGAAGATGCACCTCTTTTTTTTTTTTTTTTACTGACATGCCTCGCGCACGCACACACCACGTGTAATATAAGTATGCGCGCATATGAGATTGCGAAACGGTAATGGCGATGTCGCACAACGAGAGATAATTCACACCGGTCTTGTTTTTTTTAATCCTTGCGCCTCGCAGCGAAGGCTTCAGTGGTCGAGATATGCATATAGTACGTATGTCGCTCTCTTGCCTGAACAGATATTTTTAAATTTCATGCAGAATCGATTTTTTTTATGCGAGATGTGTTGTCCGTTGACCTGTGAACTCTCTGAAAAATTTGCTAATGAGAGTGCACGTATAAAAAATTAATTTTTATAAAAATGAAAGTGGAGAGATATATAAAGAGTCATTGTGTTTCCGTACAATCACACACAAATTCCAGACTTTCTTTTTGTATTTCTATATTTTTCTATATTAATTTTTTTTCTCATATAAAAGATCTGTCAAGCAAACAGAAAGTAGCTTAAAATTGTGTCCTACTCGTGTGTGTCGGTTGATTTGTTTGCTATTACTTTTACTGCCGTAATTAAAAAAACGGCGCGTCTGTTGGGCGGCTTCCGCGCAAATGGCACTGTCGGAACTTTTCACTTTTCTTCAATCTGATCCGACGTGCTGAAAATAGAACGCCCGCCGGCGTGCGAAATAAGATTAACCGCGTCGGGAGAGAGATTCAACCAGCGTCCGCTTGTGTTGCTCGGTTTGAAAAAAAAAAATCATCAAAAGCGCGATATCTCTTCGGCAAATAATAGAAACGAACGCGAATGCAATTAACGGACGGCGGGAATAAAACGATGGCGACGGACAGCGACGAGAGGGTGGCGCGGGACCTCTTTAGGGAAGGTTTCAGAACGGCCGCAAGGGCTTCCTGCGAAAGAAAGGGTTTTCTTCTCGTCTCTTCTCCTCTCCCGCTTTGCCGATCGCATAAATAACACGCGCCGCGAATTTACGGCCGGCTCGCTTAATCCGACGATGTAAGCGAGCGATATGAGCGTAACGAGTTCATCAATTCCGACGGAATTGCTCGCGTGTGTTCGCTCGAACAACAAGTCGCTGTCGAGCACAGTGGTGCTTTTCAGCACACCTGGACGAAAGAAAAAACTTTTTTAAACAAAACCAAGACTATCTCCGCAACTTTTTGTTATTTAATAAAATATGTGTAAAACGAACGTTAGTTGTATGTCATTTAATCGAAATTTTATAATTAATTCTCTCTCTTGAAGACAATTGCTTGTTGAATATTGAATCTATTAATTCGCCTACTTATAAAAACTTGTTACGTAACAGATCTCGAGATGTCTAGAAATTGTTTATTTAATTTCGACAAAATTATGATGTAATTAAAATAGTAGAGAAGAAAGCAATTTTTTTTTCAGTACAACACCTGACCGCGTGTCCTTCGCGTTAGACTAAAAAGCACCACTGCGCATCTCCGACAATGAGATGAAAGGATTCTATCGCCGGCGCAATGCACGCATAAGTACGTGGGCGGTGTTGCGTTGGTTTTGACATTGGCACTAAACGGCGCTCTTTCTTCTCCTCTCTCATCTCGCATTAAATGGTGCTCGTAGAGCCGACTATCTAACCGCGCGCGCCGCGGGTACGTGTAACGTAACGCCAAGAATGCCGCGTAAAACCGGCGAAAGACCGGCAATGATCCTAAATCAACCCTCCGCGAAAACAATAGTAACCATCAATTCTCTCGGTACGCAGAAAGAGAAGAAGAGGAATTTATATTAATGCGATTGTAAATTTGAAGTACATTCTACATTGCAAGTTTAAATCATTATGTATGTGCGTGTAATTTGTTTATTTATAAATATATTACTTATTCATATACAAGCTTTTTTTATATTCAAGCGTTTTCTTTTATCTAAATAAAACGTCTATTATCTGTAGAAAATTTAGAGAAATAGTATTTTCATTCTAAATAAAATAATATTAACTCCAATAACAATTGGTAAGGCACGCAGTGTCTTCCGTGCGGCCGATTGCCAAAGTTCTAGTGTGTGACATTCCAGAGCGGAATATCTACATACGCTGTAAAAAAAATGAGAAAATCGAACATTTGATATTGCGGACCTCAAATGTTCGCGCGCGACGTCTTTATTGCAGCGGTTCGTATTCTGCTCGTAAAATTTTTCTCCCGGAATAATCTTGCGCGGACCACCGCGCGCTTTTCGACTCGCTCTGCATTTCAACTTGTCGTAGCGAGACGTCGCGATTGCGCGATGTATGTTACACCGAACTGTTTCAGCGCAAAACCTGTCGACCGAATCGGACCTGTCGAATGGATGGGGTCGTAAAGAAAAATTTGTAACTCAAGAATTGCGCCGCGGCCTCGTAAAAACGCCCCGTAAATAACGCCCTGTGACATAATAAGATGCGACTATTGACCGGTTTGTTATCGATCGGGATACGCATATTTTGCGCGGAATAATGCGACGGCATCTTGGCCGCGGCGGCTTTGTTTGAACTGTGACTTGTATACGACGACGAGTTTTACGATTTATCTGTATTTCTAATTCAAAACTTCTTGCACGCGTGTGCAATGTGAATATTTCGCAGAGAATATTTATTTACGTTGACCACATCAGTGCAAAGTCTTATTCCATTATTGTAAAACAAAAAATTTATTTTTTGCTAAAAACATAGATAAATGAAAATTCTGCGATATTCTATTCCTCTTATATATATATATCGTGCAATTGTAATTCAAATACGGGCCGCGTATTCTCGTATTTTCTTGCCGCGTAATATTCTTCCCGCATCCGCACACAGAATATGTCCGCAGGATATTCGGCTTCGCCTTTTACGGAAAGACGAATTTTTCTTGCAAACTCGCTTGAAAGATCACTGACTCGCTCAGTCGAACAGTGGTGCCTGACAGAACACCACTGACATTTCTCACAATTTTTCTCAATATCTCAGAAAACATTGATAAAATCTTAAACAAATTGCGAAAGGCAATATAAACAATTTCTAAATAGGTATCACAAAATGGAACTTCTTTTTATTTTTGACATGACGACGTTTTTCGCGCAGATTGCATCTTTAATCTGAGAGTCTCCTTTTGCTTCGGCAATATTGTGCGAGGAGATTGTTCGCAACTCTCGTAATCTCTTCCAATTTGTTTTGAGATTATACAATACACTCAACAGAGATGTTTTCTGTAAGGAAGTTCGGTCTTGCACCACTGTACTCTGCGATAAAAAAGCGACGACGCGACTTTGATCCACGTGAAACGCGACGTCGAATACACACAAATACGTTCGATGCTTCGTCGCACGCACATTCCTGTCATCTCTTCAGTAAAAGCAGTCTTGTATCCTCTGCCAGGAACAATCTGATTTACGAGCACGGAGGAGGCCCCGTAAAATCCTTCCCAAAGACCGACAACATGTGATCGGTACTAACTCGCGAATCGCATCAGTGTCTTCGCGCATCAGCTGTTCACAAAAATTAAATATGTATTTAAATATTACAAAGTAATACTACAATTTTATAAGATACTTATAAAGAAACGAATAATATAAAAAAGTAAATTAGTAAGTCCTTTAATTATAAACATTTGTGGATTGATAATAAAACGCAATAGACGTGCACGATTGTTTCAAAATTAAATTAAACTCCCTTGCATAAATCGTCACCATTAAAGTCCGACGAATCGTCGGACATCTGCGAGCAAATTTGTAGGCAATTACAGAAAGACGATAAATAATATGATAATTAGCCGGCGCGCTCGCACGGACGATAAAGACCGCGCGCGCGAATCCTAACGTGGTTCGAAACGCGATCGTGAATCACGATCGTCGGTTCGCGCGAGCGTGTACTACAAGGAGGAAACTAACGTCCGATCGAAGATTACGAGTACTAACTAACGATTCCATTTGCTGATTGCCCGAGCTACTCCGGGCCGCCTTTTATCGGCTCGCCTCCCACGAGAGAGGAGACCTCAACGCACAACGAGATAGCGCGGGCGAGCGGTTGCGCGTGTTGACCGCGGGAAACCGGGATCAATTAAGATCGGCCGATACCGTAATAAGTCGTATTCCGGCGTATTAGTGTCCGGATCTATTCCCAAGAGGATATCTCCTATTAAAATTAAAAAGTTTCCTTCATTTTTGTTGTTATTTCATAACTTAAATTTTTTTTTACTATTGCTTGTTTTATTTCTTATTATTTTGTGTTTATTTCTTATCGTTAGTGTATTATTTATTTATTACAAATAGTGTAGCGCAGTAAAAATAATAGCGCAGTGAAAAACATTTTGTCAACCTAAATCTAAACGGATAAAAAATTATTTCTACACACACGGAGGTTCTCTCATTCTTTATTTTACAAATATCTAAATGTTAAAAAAGTATTGCGAAAAATATCACCTCGGTTTGAGAGACTCACAATTCGAAGCCTACTGCGGTGATTCGAATATACATTTCTCCAGATTCTCCTTCGCATTTATTTCGAGGGAATGCGAGTTTGCTTCGCATTCAGAGCTCCGAGATTCGCACGCGGAAACGTAATCTCGGGCGTAAACTCCTATCGCGCCACTCACGTGACGGCGAAGCGCAAATAATCGAAAAAGCCCTACGTACGTGTGTACGTTGTACACAATCCCAAGCGAACGTCTCGGAAATCATTATCCGTCGTTTTATCGGGCACAGACCATCTGCGGCCCGCGCGCGCGTTATCCGGTCCGAAGTAACGTATGCGCCGCTTTTATCGGCGCGAATACCTATACGTGGGTATATATATATACGCTACGTCGCAGGACGTTTCTATTATCGCGAGTGCGAATCGTCGTCGTGCCTTTCCACCTTCGTCACAGTCCGCCCGTTCGTTCTGTTCGCGCGTTCCATCATGGAATCTGCCACCTTCGCAAATGCTCTTTGAGGTGGAAATTGATATATATTTTCCTGTCGGATAGATCTCAATGTAATAAATTTAACGAATACGTTTCTTGGAAACTGAAAATGATTGGAGAAAGAAAGAGAGAGAGAGAGGGGGGAGAGCGGATAATCTAATTTTTATGGCAACAAAAAAAGATCGATTTAAATATTTTAAAGAGAAGTAATCTCGCTCGTAAAACATGCTTGACAGTCGGGAAAAAATCCCGTCATAAAAACATGCGAATTTGAGTTTCGTCGTTACTCGACGACACGCGATATTTGTGCGTGAAAGTTTAACGCCGCAATATATTCGCGACTGCAAGAATCCGCAGTCAGAGTTGCGATTTCTGTTCCGCGGAATTTGCAGGCGTCTGCAATTCTAAGATTTGTTTTTTATCGCGGGAGGAAGAAGATGAGCGATTTGATCACAAAGTTGACGTTGTGATTTTGAGGAATGACGTGAATCGCGCAATTATACAATAATTTAATGCAAGGGTATTAAGATGCCTGTTACAGAAGAATGAATACACAAAACATGAATACGAGAACGGGAATAATAATGATGCGCCGGTAGAACGAGCTATCACGAACGAGTTTGTCATGGAACTCTCGTTAAAAGGCGCGCAAAAGTGTGCACTTATTCTAACTTATTGAGTCGCAGGATGCGATTGACTGAATGTCTACTTAAAACTATTGTATATCTTAACTCTCTCAAAGATTCGAATATTTTCAAGATTACTTGGTATAGCGAGTTTCTGACCTGCATACAACTAGTAATTTTAACAGTTATGCGTGGCAACAGACAGACATGTAGCTTACAAAACAGAGTTACTGATCGGAAATATGCTCAAATTTTTTTGTAAATTTAAACTTATAAAAAAATTAATTGAATTCATCGAGAAAAGAAGTAACTATGACAAAAAACAAAAGAGATTACGATGCGGATAAGGGAACGATAAGAAAAGCGACTGATTTCTTTAATTCGTTAATTCAATCTTTTCGTTCGAATGTATCTGACTGCGATATTGAGAGGACTGAGCGACAGGCGTCAAGATCGGCAACGTGTTTGCAATCGGTTGAGCGTACGAAGATATGTATAGGATCGGTTTGACCGGCACCGCTACTTCGAGCTTGGCGTTATTGTGAATCTGCGTCCTGCTTTGGCTGGAGACGGCGGTGACGACCGGAAGAAGAGTCTTTTTAACGACAGGAACCGCAGAAGCCGTAGGAACCACTGTGATCGGTGTCTCCTCGATAATCGCCAACTGCGCCGCGTCGATCTTCACAGCGTCTTTACGGTTCGGTCCCTCCAATCCGAGATTCTTGTGCAGCTGAATGCGATTCTCGTTGTAGTCCGACAGAATCGAGACGAGCGGAATCGGTTCGAGCTTGACGGTAGCGAGCGATGGTGTCTGCGATTGAACCGCGTCGACGCGTAAACTATTCTGCACTTGGAGCTGCTGCGAGCTCGCCGGAAGAACCTGGCTGGAAAGAAGCACCGGTTCAAAGACGGGTTGAACGGCCTTCGGACGGATGTTATTGTGAACATCGACGCGACTCTGCTCGGAGGTCGCCGTGCCGATCAGCCTCGGGATCAGAACCGAGTCTAGGAGTCCGTGGATAGGCGCGACGAGGGCTCGACCCTCGCCAGTTGATTTTTCCAGCGCTGGAAGCTCGTGGGAACTCTTCGAGGCGATCGCGAGGTTTTGATCCGCCTGATCCTGCTGAGGACTCGGATTTCCTGATGCCTGATTCAGGCGATCTTGATCGACGGCGGCGGCGGTGGCGGCGGCGGGCGCGTCGAGACTTCGCTTCCTGCGGCTTACCAAAAGGTTCTCTTCTTTCTTATGTTCTTCTCGCGCGGTGGAAGATTCCAGCTGGATCGTTTTAGCTAGCAGGATATCGCTGGTATCGTACGGCGGATTGCCGTTGTTTGACGGCAGATTTGTCGCGGCGACGCGGAAGCCATCCTCGTCCGCGACGTAGAAGACCGACTGCAGGAAACCGTTCGCGTCTATGTAACTGTAAGAACCGCGCGTGACCCCATCGGAGCCGCGGATTTCCTCTTTGGCGGACGGTCCGCCGGCGTAGCTGTACGAGTGCACGCCGGCACGAGTGTCCTGCGATTGATAGTACACCGGAAGTGGATCCGCCAGGTACGCGTACGGCAGCAGAGTCAGCCGCGCGCCCGTCGCCACGCCGAGAATCGCGAAAACTGAAATCTATGAGAATACGAGAGAATATAATCGACCGCTGAAATTGTTGACGCAAAGTGACAATAACTTCATCTCCGTTGACAATTTTTCATCTCCGTTGAAGAGAATAGAAGAAGTAATTTATTTGATAAAGTGCGCAATGTTCTTTAATCTGAAAATTGTTTTGTGCAATTTTCTCACAAGTAAATTAAACAACATTTAAATGTACAACATTTAAACAACATTTAAATGTACAAAGAAACCTCTTTAAATTTTAATTTTTTATGCTACTTTTGTACAGACATAATATATATAAAAAATAAAGAAATCGTACACATGCAAATTAAATAGAACAGAAATGTTAATTTGTTGCATTTAGAAACTAAACAAGTGATCCTCTCTAAAGAATAAACAAAAAAGAATCTTGAAACACAAAACAATAGCTTATGAGCGTGAGAAAACTTTTGCAAGCTAGAGAGAGGACGGATCAGCGCTTACCAGTGTCTGCATCGTGCTCGAAGTGTCTCTGCCGACCTCCTTGCTGGCTGAAGGACTGTCTGTGCACTTTGCTTGCGATCTGGTTTTGACTTATATAGCTGCGCGAGACGTCTTCAGACCAGGAACCCGAGGAGGAATTGTCGAAGGACGAAGCAGATCCGCTCGCCGCCGAGACGTCGATCCCGGATCACGTACATTGATTCTGAGATCCCCGTTTTTTTTTCTTCGCTCATCAAGTCGTCTTCGGCGTGGCAGTTTCGTTCGAGCACGTCGTAAAGTCGAGAAAAGTCGCCGTACCGGCTCTCGAGAAACGAACTTTTCTACGAAAAACGCTCTTTGAGATATCGCTCTCTTACGCGAGCTTTCAAAATTCAAAGTCTCTGTCAAATATAAATAAATATGACAAAAAATAATTTAAACAATTTGTAAAATTTCTATAAAGATGTTGAAAGTATTTAAAAAAATTCCTACATGTTATATTTGTTATCTATTATTTTTTTATTTATAGTATATCTATTTTTTTTTTATTATTTATATCTCTCCAGTTTTTGAATATATTTACTTTTTTATTTCTCAAGTTTCTTTTATATATATTGCCTTACTTAAACTATATTTGCTCCACACGGTACGATTTGCGTAATTAGTTACTGTTTAAAAATTCAACACTTAATTTAGTTTTTCGCAACGAGTCCTCGTAAATATCATCAACACATTTAAATGCAATTTGATACAATTGACGAAACATTCTCGTCGTTAAAATGCAGAAATTGAATGAAGCGCGCACACCTCAGAGAGAGACAAAAACTGGTTCGACTTACTCGAGGTCGTTCAACGATCCCGATGTTCGCGTAGATACAAATTTCTTCGTCGTCGTCGTCGTCATAACACAAGCCCCGGTTCTTTTCTGGTTTTGTAAGCTACACTCGACCTTCGGTCGTTTCATTTGCGTTGTGACGCATTTTGATGAGAATCTTGTACGAGGCTCTTTCGTTCTGGTTACGGTTCTCTCAATCCCATAAATCATATAACAAACATCTAAAAACATCTAAAATTACAGTAATCGATATTATTAATACGTTCGATCTTTTGCGACAGGTGTTTGTTGAAAGAGATTACTAAAAAACAAAAATATGTTCAAGTGTTACAAGCGAGAAAACTCTCCTTTATTAATTAGTGCTGCAGCGTTATTACACACTATAATTACTACGTTTTGGTTTTTTTTTTTTTTTTTTTTTTTTTTACACACGCCCGTATTTGTTTTGCATTAAGAGCGAGGCGTGTTCGCTTACTTCGGTATGCGTTTTAATAAAGCGCATACCGAACTGAGACTCACACATTTCATAAGTCGCGAGCAAGGATAGAGTAACAGACCTTTAATTTTCTCGATGTGAGACTCTCCAGGGGAGTAAAACTAAAGTCTGACCAGTCGCTCTTCTTATTGCTTGTTCTACTGAGAAACGTCGCGCATTTACGCGGCACAAAGTCTTGTATGTATGTAAATTGAATATGAAGACTCTCTCTTTCTCTCTTTCTTTGTTAATTACAATAAATTGTATGTACGACAACTATGTAACGTGCAACTTCAAAAAGGAATTGAATTACAATTAACTTTAATTACTTTTATACTTAATTAACGTACGGAGACACACAATATTGTATCTTTGGACATCTTGAGACGTAAAGTTAAACTTATAATATTCTTCGCGCGCGAATATTCGCGCTTTCGTGTTATTAGATTTTCAATTGTGTCAAACATATTTCACACTCTCTCACTTGTATTTAAAATTTAAATTGCGCTGCTTTTCGCGAGAACGTATTATGTTGCGAGATTAGAAGCGCACGATCGAATCCGATCGATCGCCCGGTAATTTTTCAATCGCAGATAAGATAATTCCGCGATTGGCCTTGATCGCACACGTTGGCCGCGACACGTTCCATGTTCAGCGAAATTGTTCGCCTGCCGCGACTTTTTTATCTCGCGCCGCGAAACCGCAGACGTTTGCAGGAATCCTTTTCCTCGCGCAGTAAAATATCATACGACCCTTTCTCGTCCTTGGGCGATGCCGATTGCGATGACCCGGACTTGCAAGAGAGACTACGTGTGGTATCCGCGCTCCTTTCTCAGACGAGCATTATGATGACACAAAAGGGTTGGGGCGGGAAATCAACCTGTCCACCGCGCGCAAATCCGAGAGGATTTGCGTGTATTTTGCATTACCCATTTCTGCAAAAGCACCGGATATTATTTATCATTCTATTTTTACATCAATGTCTTCTCTTTATGCAGAAACTGCACCTCATGAGATTTATTTCCCCTCAATACATTCGTAATTTTGTTCGAGATATTTCTCATTCTTCTTCTTCTTATCGCGCCGACCTCGCATCGCCGATGAAAAGTTGAAAACATCGAAGGAGCGTGTAGGCGGATACAGCATCCGTGGAATATCGCGCTCAATCTCGGACCGGTACTCGAGAAGAATTTTCAAGTAATGCCGCGCTGACGGGAAAAACGCGATACGAATATATAGGTGGAGAGCGTTGCGATAAACTGGAAATATAACCTTCACGGTGATATGAGGCTGTTCTGAGCTGAGACGATTCCACATCTGCCTTATTTGAATTTTAAACAGCGCGCACGCAAATGAGTCTTGTTAATTCATATCCCGAGCTTTGCATAAACGCGCGCTAACGCTCAGGGCCAATTTTCAGACAGAACGAAATGTTTTAAAGAAGCGAGATCGGTTAGAAATATCTTCTCTATATAGTCGGTCGAATCTCGATGTTCCACAACTCGAACCAAGCATTGGAGTTCCGCGCGAAGGAATTCTCACGGGATGCGACGGGATGCATTTGCAGTGTCAATTTCCAAGCGCGGCGCTTCCTCATTCCTCCCACGTCGAGCACCGTTTCGCGGATTAATCCGACGCGACACGCCTATCGCGGCGAGGTAACGGCGAGTCGTGACCCCTCAGGTGGTTCTGGTGTTTCACGCTTCCGGTCATCGTCCCGGAGAGACTCCTCGCCGGCCGTATGTGGGCGCAATCCTCGGAAATATCTCGTCCTCACGGCGCGGAGATAATTCTCGCACCCAAGATTCCTCTGTTTTCTTCTTTACACCATTACGTGCTACCAGCGGCAGCGCGTTCCTCGCTATCGCAGCGGCAGCAGCACGTAGGAGAAAACAGAAGGGAGGCGTTGGTCGCTCGTAGGCGAGAATAACCGCGAAAGCGTGGATAATCAGGGAATAGGTTCTCGCGTGTCGACGCGGGGGACGAAAGAGGAATGGAAAAAGCGGAAGGATAAAAGATCGAGGGAGAAGAGATCGCGCGCGTATGCGCGGGGAAACGAAGGAACGGGAGAGACAAGAGCGCGAGGAGATAATGGTCGGGACCGTGAACACGCTCGGCAGAAACGCTCGATTACCTCCGCTTGTGTGCTCGTGCCACCCTTCTCCTTCCCCCTTCCGCGCGCCGTATAGGTCAAGGCACCTCTTATTTCCTTAACCCTCCGCGGAGTAACTTCAAAGTAACGCACCGCATCGAGCGTCTCGCATCCTTTCCTTTATCCTTTTTTGCTCCTTTTTCCGCGCATCTATAAAAGCCCATGATTTCAATAGTTGCGAAATTATGCTAATGATATCGTGCAACATATGATTACGTATTATCTGCAATGTTCGTCGACTCGACGTATCAAAGATAATAAAATAGTAATAGATATTCCAACGAAGTATAGAAAAGCGATATGTCCAGTTAAAAAACAGATTAATTATTTTCTCTGTCACAACTTTCTTTTTAATTCATTGTCGCATTTTTTCCTTTTAAAACGTCGGATGTTGTGTGTAATGTGAAAAAATAACATCGATCAATCACTTTGTTTCGTTTGGTGTTGCGTTTCTACTTTTCATCTATCATCAACGTCCTCTTCAAGGATACAGTTTGCAAAGAGGGTCGTTAAGTCGTCCCATTCTTTCATGAATCCTTTCTCGCGAATCGACGCGAACGCCCGCTGTTACATCCCAGAACAGAAACGACCACTTAGAATTCCAACAAGACGCACGCGTCCGCGGACAGTAAAATCCGCTCCGTTGGAAAAATCGCGCCGCCGGTAGAAGCCCTACTATGCCGCACCTACGCGCATCTCGCCGCAGAAGATCCGGCCACATATTTGCGGAGGTCGCCTTACATCGTAAACAACATAAACATAATGCAAGCCAAGTCGGTGGACCACACCCGGCGTGCATGTGCACGCGCACACACAGTCCAGTACTTGGTGTTGCGCGTTTGTGTATCGCGACAAGGACTCGACGTGATTATCCGCACAACGTGACACCGTCTCCTCGCGGTCGAAAAATGTGCGGCAGATAAAGTGGATAATCGAGAAATAAACGCGCGGCGCTTCTTCGCTTGATAAATCGCATAAGTCGATAAGTGGACCTTTTCATCGTATATGTATTTAAATTAAAACGGATGTAGTACAACCAAGAGGCGTGCGTTGCAGCAGGCTCGACAATGTGACCGATGAACCGGTTCATCGCCTGTAAAATGCGCGTTAAACGATAAATGCGATTTTTGCCAGTTTTCGATTGAGATCTTATAAATAGATACTGAGAATGCGTTTGTTTTGGGCGCTCACGCGTCTGTCTTCTTCCTTACATTTAACAATGACGCGTGTAAACGTTCAAACATCCTGAGTTGAACGTACACTGAAAACACAAACATGTATGATATATTCTAAGAAAAGTATATTTGTGCAAAAATGTTTTTGTTAATGCATATAACATTTTACATGTGTTCTTATTTAATAAATTATATATAACATTTGAGATATTATAACTTGACATATATTATTATAATATCAACTTGATTTCACAAAATCATTAGGTCATTCGAAAAGTATATATACCATAAAAGTATACATAGCGTTTTTACAGAAAAATCAAAGATAATATTACGAATGCGCTCAAACAATACTTTTTAGACAACCGCCAATACTATGTAAATTAATATATACATGAATTTTTATATATAACATATATTGTTATATTTTATGTACATAAGAGGAGAGCGAATAGTTTGACGTTAGCAGAATAGATACATACATGTCTTTTCTTCGAAAGACTGTATCATATCAATTTAAATTTATGACAAATCCATAGCAAGATATATAAGACAAGGATTTTGCAAAATAGACTTTTTATAAATTTTTTTTATAAATACCATTAAACGACTCTTATAAATCCTCAGGATTGACTTTTATATGTAAAACTTTTCCTCTTCTCACAATTTGCAACTCTATTGGTCCTGGTTGTTCTAAAATCTTGTAAATGGTTTGTGAATTCTGTACAACCTCACCATTGACGTGCGTCACTATATCTCCAGGTTGCAATCCAGCTCTGCAACAATCAAATTTGTGCAAACACATCACGCTTTATAATTTTTTCAATACCAGACACATCTCCGTATAAATATTCAAGTTCAAATGCGTGCGGTGACTTACAAGTGAGCCGGGGATGAAACCATTACTTTCCATACGAAGACCCCATGCCTGACATTCATGTAGTCGCTGTATTGCTGCATTTCAAGCAAAGTCTCTGGCATCAGAGTTTGCATTGTGATGCCCAAGTACCTTCTCTTAGGTTCATGAGTGGTTAAATCTATAAAAATAATGTATAATAAATATAAAAAGATACGAAAAGCTTAGAGACAAAATTTAAATGGCTATACAAAACTTGACTCTAGTTACTTTTGCCTTTTTGACGAAATTTCGCTTTTTTCAAGAACTCCTTCGCATAATCTATAGGTATAGCGAATGAAATGCCAGTCGTCACTTTCATCGCGTTTATACCTATCGCTTCTCCGTTTAAGTTCACCAGTGGTCCACCTGAATTTCCGAACTATAAAAAAATGTCTTGATAGCAAAAAAAAACCAATAGAACAGGATGGTTGATATTTAATTAAAAAATTAATAAGTTACTCACAGTAATTGCCGCATCTGTTTGAATGTAGTTTATGTGCGATTGTAGACCAAGTTCTTCACTTTGTCTATTCACACTGCTCACAACTCCGCTTGTTATTGTATTGCTAAGAGACAGTGGGGAACCAATAGCTACTACAAACTCTCCTGGTCTGATGGTTGCTGAGGTACCAAGCTTCATCACAGGTAGATTTGTCTACATAATCAGGAATTGTGAAAGAAACTTTAGTGCCCACAAATTTTTAATATATAAGATAGAATAAAACTGTCTCTTACCTTTTTTATTCGCACAGTGGCAAGGTCACTTTGCATATCAACATCTTCTATTACTCCTATGTATGTATTACCATCATTAAGTCGTACCTATATTAATAAATAAAACTCAGATTGTTTTAAATAATAACACAACAGAAACAATCAACAAACTTTATACATGTATAGGACGCTTAGAAAGGGAAATAGGATTCTTAAGAGAACTCACATTTACCTGAACTGTTGTATTAGGCTTATTTAATACAACATGAGCATTTGTAAGTATTAAACCATCTTCATTAACAATAAATCCTGATCCATTACTGGTAGTGGTTGGCTTTCCTGTAAAAAAGTCTAGCCTATTTTACAGTTAGCAGCAATTAGTACATATCCCATAGGTATTATTGCTGTAATATATCTCAATATAATGCGTAACATCTCATGAAACACAGCACAATATTGTAATTTACTTATAAGACTATCATATAGAAAATAATGGAATAAATAAATGATCCTGTGCAATTACTATTAGTGATTTACCTTCTATTGTCCTTGATTTCGATGTATACCACAGATGGGACGCAAGTCTCTACCACATCTGCTATAAAATTGTACTTGGACCTGTTCTCGTTCAGCGAAAGAGCGTGAACATGAAGCTCGGGCACTTTGAAATTCTTACGTATCCGTTGTATGTAATCTTCCCAGATGGCATTTAATGTGTACCCAAACAGCACTCCCACCGGGGCAAGCGCAACATAGGTTAGAAGTCCTGGCATTCTGTAATCGCTCATGTTTTGTCCTCGCTGTTGCTGGCAGAATGTGCGAACTCTCGCGTCCCGTTTGCCGAGCACGATCGTCACTGCTCGCGTCGTGTTTCTCACAAGAAATATCCACGGCAATCGTGACAAGGGAGACGCCATTTTTCAAATCAAAATGTGGAGCCAAGGTTAAGTTAAGTTAGGTTAGCTAATAGAACGACGAATTTCGCGAGACTGTCAAATTTAAACGCGCACGATTACATGGCACATCCATTTTAAGGCATTAGTGCATCCAAAATCATGTTAGTTTATTGTAATATTGAAAGACTTTCATCGGTCGCGCCAAAATACGTGCGTAAAAAATTAAGTATCGAGCACCTTATTGGAAATTTGTCTTATTACAGTCTATAAAAGTAAGAGCGTGTACGGCATAAATGGAAGTTGGCTTCAAATATCGTGTTAGTTTTTTTGTGAGTCGATAGATGGAACCTTTGTCGTGAATGCTTTGTCACAAAAGATTCAGTTGGGACAGTTGGGACAGTTGGTGTCGAATTCTTATCCGAGAAACACGTTAACCGCCATGAGTGCCGCATACGCATCGCGCTACGAGGCTGTGTTCCTTTGTTCCTACCCGAAAGGACCGAAAATGTCATAT
>QVOB01018008.1:0-23964 GCA_014839585.1 Pseudomyrmex concolor | reverse complement strand
TTTTTTTGTGCATATGTAGTTCAAGGTTCTAGTATTTCACAAAACTCGAGAGATATCGAGATTCTACATCAAATCCTAAAAAACTGGGACACAATCAGAACCTTTACAAACGTTTACCATCTTTTTTTTTCAATTGCAATATGTACCTTTCATTTTTGTGTGATTTCTATTTCGAATTTTTTTGCTCTCTTTGTTTTTCTATATTTTTTAAATTTATACATACATCTTTTATACATATGTATGTATTTATTAAATATATGTATATATATATATATATATATATATATATATATATATATACAATGATGTTTTCATGTTTTTATATCATATATATACTTGTTTATTCGTTCCTGATATGTGATGTTAACACAATTGTTGTCACATAAATTTATATACCTCGTCTTATTGATATTGATTAAAAGAAATCCATAATTTTTCACTATGTGCCCACAAGACGGGGTTTTATTCCAAGGTAAAATAAATTTCTCTTTATATATTATATCTACATGTACCATTTTGAATTTTCCGCCAATAGGATTTGTGTCTCCTTTTTTCGTGTCTAATATATGGGGTGGCTCGATTTTTAATGGACTCACTGAACATTTTTTTTGTCACGTGGCTTTGATGTCGTACGTTGTTGTTTGATTTTTTCTGAGTGAATAACTCGCGTGTATAACATAGAAAATTACACGAAATTAAAGAACGTTCTCGCATATGTTGTACGAAAGTTTTACTATTTCAATTCTTACAATTACACAAACTATTTCGTATAATATACAATAAATTAGAAAAGAATTTGACATAAAAATTTTTATTTCTTTCTCACATTTCTGACAATTCAGACGACACAAAAAATGATACTCGAGTATATAAACGTGATCAACAATACTTTGATTTCGCTGGCGTTTCTCTCACGTGATGCTATAATTCAGAATGTAACCACGTGTGCAATCGAGTGTGGAACACATATATGTATATAATTATCAGATAATATCTGAATGAATAAAAGAAAATTTTATTGAATAAAAAAATTTTGTTTTTTTCTTTTATGTTTGAAGTAAATTATTTACTGAACAATTTTTTTTTTATTCGCGCGATTAATTAAAGTTTTCTTTCATTCTGACTTATTATATTGAAATTTTATTTACCTTTCAATATACGTATATGTATTGAATTCGTGTTATTTGTTTTTTTTCTACAGAGAATGAGAAATGTTCAGTCAGTCAATTATATTTACCGTGCAAAAAAACGTTTGTTTTTGCATCGAAAAGGCTGTATTTCTCGTTTCGGGAATGTTGCATTCAAGAAAACGCACAACAGATCTAGTCGATGCACCACTATAATAGTGAAGTTTTATTTATGGACCGTGCACGTGAATGCACACCATACACGTTTATATTGTTTATCTACATCTTCATCTCCTATTCTTCTTCCTCGTAATTTTTTTCTCGCATTCACGGCGGAAATATGAACGTTATTTACTTTTAGAAATATGAGCTTTATGAATTACACAATATATTCGCATCTTTCACTCGATTAAGCGGAGATTCAAGAGAATGTTTTTGTTATTTAAAATAGAACGATAGTATTGATAATTCCTATAAAACGGAATAAATATTTTTTATTACTTTGTATAGAATATGTTACATAATGTTCTTACATGTACTAAAAATTAGAAATTGCAATTAATGAATGTTGAAAGTTACAACAGCGTGTAGTCATTTACGTGATTTATATTAAAATGTAAATTACATCATACATGAAAGATTGCAGTAGCATTTGCAATTTTCTCGTTTATTAATTACAGAGAATATTATTAATAATATTGCACAACATATACTTGATAACATTATTATAGCATGTCTATTAACTATTTATTTGATATACTTTTATCGAAGTAAAAACCAGCTGATCTCGTTTAAACGTCAAAGTCATTTTAATCTCTCGTATGTTGTGAGACTGGAAACGTGGGTAAAATATTATTTAAATACCCGCAGCTTATTACGGTAGCAAATAGAGTGAACGCGGTCAAGAACCGCCGGTATAATGAGAGGAAGCGGTTAATTAATTACCATCTACCTACGACGTTCTCGTTTCTTGCGCTCGTCATTACCGATAATTGGAGAGTACCAAACGTAAATGTGTTCACGTAAGCTTCGTTCTCTCTTAACGTTACCAGATTTTCGGATTTGTTTTTTTTTTCGGCATGTTAATTACCTGGATGTTAAAAGTTTTTACGGTAACGATTTAAAAACTGAGGGTACGCAAAAATTCTGCACTTTCAACGTAAAACCATCATTAGCTTGTGACCAAAAATATATTTTGTTCAATATAACTTTAGATATTGAGGTAAAAAAATATATCTATTCCGCAAAATATACGAGATAAAAGTTACAAACTTGTTTTTTTTTAATTTAATGATGTAACTGTTTGTATTTATATAAATATTTGCGTCAAGAGACCGAAATGCATATTTTTTTCCGCATAAATTTTGAGTACGCCATTTATATTATAATCGCGAACATTAGTCCCGAACGTCTTCTCTCGCGGTAATTAATTGCAGTCGGCGCAATTTAGATACCATTAAACTTCGCTCGTATTATATCGCACTCGGAAGATCTAAAGATCGTGAAACTCGTGTCAGACGGATGTCGGACGATCGATTAGTTCGTAGCACGTGGTTATTGAGCACATCCCTCTGAGGTGTCTTCGTGGTTTAGTGCAAGATAATCGAACCTGGCATGCAGGTGGTGCCCATTCGAGATAGTGGATGTGAGCGTTACGTCATCGTGTTCGCCAACACTGCTAATTGACGGCCAACTCGACTTGTAGCTTGTTCTGTCACTATGTGTAACACGTGGTGGTTACATGAAGTGCGCGATTGTTTTGAATCGCGAAAATACACTGCCGGAAACAGGATCGAGTTTTTTTTAAAATTAGATTTCAAAAATTATAAAAATCAATTAAAACAATCAAAATGCTTTATTTACAATTTACATAATTTTACTCGTAAAACTATAAATTTAAAATATAATTATCAAAATTTAACGAACTTTAATTACACAATTAATAGGTATTCGATGTGTATATTTTATGTAAGTTTTTAAATATAAAATATCTCTGGTCTCTTTAATCCCTCTTTCCAACCCTTTGTTATAGTTGTGCGTTAACGTGTAAAGCGTGTACTTTTTTCTCCCTCATCGTTTTTTTAGTCTTCTTGTCTTTTTTCTACCTTTTATCTTTTTATCTCAAAGCGTTATGACAACGTTGTAGATAGATTTACCACGCGTTCCATTCTCGAACGTGAGTTGTATATGTTATATATTATAAGCGCTAACTTTCTTGCTTTTATAAAGAACGTGTCGGAAGTAAAAAGTACATAATCCTATTTTCTTCCGTGTAATATATTTCACGTAATTTTATCAATATGTATAGGAAAATGCATATGCAGAGTGAGAAATAAAATTTAAATTTTTTATTATTTATAGATATTTAGTTTGAAAGTTATTACTAATTGAGTTAATATATATATATAAAAGAAATTGTATATATATTGTATATATATATATATATATATATACGGTATTTCTTTTTGATGAGATACAGAAAGAAAAACCATACAAAATACAAACGTTATTCAAAAATAATAAAGTTGTTCAAATATTTTATATACATAATTATCATAATTCAATCTTTAACGAGAGAGAGAAAGAAAAAGAGAGAGAGAGGAGATTATGATATATTTTATTTACCAAAAGATACATTTAGTTATATACATATATATCTATCTGCTTGATATATATATTGCTAAATGAAAGAAAATACAGAGAAATTACAGAGATAATCTCTGCAATTCTATATGTTTGTGTATGGAAACATTTTTATATTGTACTATTTTGTCATGCAAAATGCATAAATTACTCTCTCTCTCTCTCTCTCTCTTTTTATTCTCTCAGCTCTCTTCAAATACTCGCGCACGGGTCATAAAGAAGAGGATATTGGCATTTCCATGACAATAACCGATTTACAAAATGTAATGACGTTTCGCTAGAAGTAACAACTCGATGATCATAAACGCGTGCGCCTTGAAATCCGAAAAACCGTTCGTGGAACACGTTTCATTACGAGCAGGAAGTTAGCGCCTATGTGTTATTTGCAGCTGCAATTATGGGTCGAAGTTACACGACCTGTCAACGAAGAGCATTTCGATCGTCAACGACACAACAATCGCTCAATTTTTTTTTTTTTTTTTTGTATTTTCTCTCTTTTTTCTCTTTCTCCCTTTGATACCATCATTTCCGTTTCAATCGCCGTTTTGGTCTTTTTCTCTTGTCTGCTGTTATTTATTTTTACTCCGCAACATATTACACATCTAACTGGTTTTTTACTTTGTGTGTGTGTTTCCGTGTTACCTGCCGCGTGCCCGACCGACAGATGGGGACCAAGTCTCGCCAGAGAAAGGTAATTTTTGAATTTTCATGCTTTCCATGCAAGATTGCCTGCGCAATCAATTCTTTTCCGTCAACGTGCATGTCGGCATGCTGACACGATCGTTTTTTCTCTGAGTGGCATTTAATCCTCGACCCTTACCGTGCGTCTAATTGTTCGCTCGGCAACTGTCGTCGTGATCATATTCGTAATATGACGGGCAGTAATAAAAATCTCGATGACGCATACAATCGGGTTATAATTAGAAAACTAAAACGAGAAAAAATCCTTCAGTTTGTAAAGTTCTAACGATAATATGTGTAGGATCTTTTGTGCAATAGAAACAAATATCTTTAATGAATATCTTTTTGTTGCTTTGTATATTTGTGTGCCGGAATCATACAGCTCGTCTATACTCAATATTTCTGTCTAATATTTCTGTTTGCCGGTTCTGTTTGTTGTACATATAATATATTTATAATATTAGCAAATATATATATAAATTGTTTGTTTATTAGCAAATAAATTCGCGTAATGTTGAGTAAACAAATGAGTAACGAACTTACTTTTATTTTTAAAAAAAGAAACTACACGATTAGATGCACAAAAGTGTCTAAGTTGTAAATGTATTGAATAATCCGTTTATCATTTTGTTTTTCGTGAATGCGCCACCAAGTAAAACTTCAACTGAAACAGCAATGCACATGTGCTGAAAATTGACCAATTTCACGAACTTGCAGTCGCCTCTTCCACGCGGATATCCGCCCCCATCTTCGACGATGCTTTTCGACGACGACCCGGGCATTATGTCCGAGGTGGAGACCTCGAGCACGGGATTTCGTCGAGGCGGCAAGCAACGGAGCAGCTTGCCCGTCGTACGAACGCCCAGCAAGACTTTGGAGCGACCATTAGGTAATTTACAAAAGATAAAACTTACGCGAAGAAAAATTAGCAAAGTTAAGAAAATTTGCGTAGGTAGTTAAAAGTTTAGTCTCTTTCTTTTCTCGAAAATTAAAATTACATCGGTTTTACTTTATGTTATATAATTTTCTAACTATTGATTATTGTAAAAAAAGAAACAATCTTAAAATTAACAACACACATTTTCGTGATAATAACTTTTCTAGAATAAGTACTTTAATGTATTATCTACTTTGTGTGTTAATGTTGTTTACTTAAATGCGTTACAACTTCACTGACAATGCGATTTTGCGTTTGCTTTTCTAGGACTGGTGTTCCTGCAGTATAGGAACGAAACGAAGAGAGCTTTGCTGCCGAACGAGATTACCAGTATAGACACTGTCAAGGCTCTCTTCGTTAGAAGCTTTCCGAAACAACTCACCATGGAATACTTGGATAGTCCCCACGTAAAAGTCTACATACACGACAGTAACAAGGATATGTTCTACGAACTCGAAGATTTAAGGTAATATCTTGAAATTCTATTAGAAAATTTCTCTTAAAACATTTATAGTTTATCTCTTAACTTTAAATAAACAGAAATATTTTATCGGAAAATAGTCCATTTGCTTTTGTGTATCAAGAAACGAATTAAATTTTTATTTTTTATTTATATAATAAAATCTTAGTAGATATTTTGCAATATATAACATTTTAAATATTCCATTCAATATTTCTAATTAATTCACTTTTTATGGCAATAACACGGTAAATGTTTGATAAAGCGACGTTTATTAAGATGCAACTATGTAAACGTGATTGTTTTGTGTTTTAGATCACACCTGAGAGATATTCGGGATCGCAGTGTCCTGAGACTTTTCGAAAGCGCCGACGGAGTGACAGGGATGCCGGGGCCAATGGGAGTGCCAGGAGGTGGCGGCGGTTTGCCGCCTCACTGGGAAGATCAGAGCTACTTCAGCGAGCCGGAATTCGACAGCGAATATCAGCATCAGCACATTCACAAGAGCAAGGTAAGTGCACGTTAACGAGATCTCGTTCGTAAGTCCGTCGCTTTCATGTTCCTTGTCGGGAACGAGATCGAATTAGGTTTTTTCACCTCGCTTACTGTCAAATTGATTCGACAGAGTGGTATAATCATATATAGAGACTTTAGAAAAAGGACGAGAATCAAATGAAACACATCGAAACGAGTTTACAAAAGTTTACTCGGCATACACATCACATTTACGTATACAGAATAAAATACTAAGAGCTAAGTCTCGAGCTTAGGCTGTACCATACGTTGCTGATCGATCAAGGCGGTCATCTTGCTGTCGTCGTCCAATTAAATCTGCCTTTGTCGCGCCGAAGTCGATCGATCAGCACGCATCTTAAAACGCATCTTCTGAAATGAGTATTCCAGTAAAAGCGATCGTTATTATTCGCGTTCAGTTCTCCTCGAACTTTACGAGATAATACTGTCCTATTACATCGACGTTACGTCACTCCGCTAATTCAATTTCTCTTAAGACTATCCTCGGGTTATCGCGACGTTTATCGTAGCACTTACGGAATTCTCAAACTTAATCGTTGTTAACAGTTAAGCGGGGAAGAGAATAAATATAGTCGGCAAGATGTCGTGTCACGTGCAAGCTTTCGCGTCTCTGAATAATTGTAAGTTTTTGTTTATTTGTTTTTGGTTTTCAATCGAGCGAGATGCATACATATGCGATATAACAAAACAAATTGAACCTAAAAACGATCCTACTCGCGAACATGACTTTGCTACTAGAAATAATTACTCAACCAGAAAATTGATAACTGACAAAGAAATTTAATTAAAAATCGCGTGATTCGTGCAAGTGACCAGTCATCGTTACCTATAACAACTTATAAAATATACTCAGCGATCTAAACATGGCGTGGGATACTTGGGAATGTTCCATTCTCCAGAGAGAAAAAGAGAGATCGTCGATTTTTTTTTGTCAATCTTCATCGACGTCGTTGTCAATCGTGTCAGCGCGATTCGGATCTTTAATCGCGAACGCTCGATAAATTCCCTGAGAATTCATGCAACGTCCCTCATGAATGTTCTCGCGCGATTCATCGCGTTTCGTTTTAGAACGCTTTGCACGCTTGCACGGCCGGCAAGAACAGCGCGCCGGAGTAAAGCTTCTTGGGCACAGATCTCCAGCTCATTACCAGAGCTTTTTCGAAGGGCTCGTCGGCGCAGCCGTCGCACACGTCCATCACTTGCCTAACCTCGGCCTCGGCGGGCTCGCGTACGTTTTCTTCCTCGTCCTCCGTCTCTTTCGTGAGCTCGAGGCCGTAACTCGTCAGTCCCGCGTAATAGTCGTTGTCCAAACCCTGAGGGATGGAGTACCCGTCGTCGAGGATCGATCCGTCGCCCAATTGCAACAGTCCTCTCTTTTTCTTCTTCTCGGTCTCGCGCTTTCCCAGCTTCTTGTCATCCGCAGTTTCCGATCTCGGCACAAAAGACACCTGAAAGTTGGAGAGGTTGACACGTTAAGCGTCGTTTGCTGTCTGTTGAGTAAATAGCAATTTACAGCGAGTATATATATCGTTCGCTTTATTCTCTTTTCGAGGAGAAAAACGATACAGCACGGCGCAAGAGTTTGTTCTTGATTCTGACAGAACTTAGATGTCTTCGCAGAGAAATCGTTTAATCGGATATACTGCCATGCAGAAAAACCAAAAAGTAAAACATCAACTTGTCTCAAGCAACGGTAAAATGATTCGAACGTTTCGAAATAAAGACAAGTTAGTTGAAAAGTGTGAAAGTCATTCAACGAGAGAATTTTCTCGAGAGACGAACAATCTCAATTCTCGTGCAAGTCGAGAATACGTTCATCGAGATTATATTATATTCCCACTCTGATTCGTTGTAATTTTTTTTTATTTTACTTTCTTACGCTAAGTAGGTCGGAAACTGAAGGAACTTGCACAATTTGATATTCGCTAACTAAAAGTTTTCTCGAAGTTTTTTAAGAACGTGTAAGATTTAATTATCTACTTCTATAAAAGAGATTATCCATTGAAATAAACAAAAAAGTAACTTATATTAGTAAAATAAATTACTCTATACATATTTATGTATTATTTAAAAATTTGTAGTAAAATAGTAGTAAAGACTAAAAAATGGATATATAGATATTTTCTCTGAAAACAAAAAACGCGACGCCTAAGTTCGATCTAATCAAACTCACCTTATTGTCGGAGCCAGCAGCTTCCGAAGTTTTCGCGGTGTCTCTTTTCTCGACCGATTTCTTGGTCAAATCCGACGCTACCTCATCGCGAATGTCTCGCTTTCTCGATTCGTTTTTCTCCCTTTTGAAGAGATTGTGATAGGATTCGCTCGAAAAGATCGACGATGGTCCAGCAGCTGCGGATAACTGTTGCTGTACCGGATTGCTGATGAACTGCGATGGCAGAGCGGGGTAGGTCGTCGACAGTACGTCGAGATTCAAAGGCGGAAGCGGCTGTGGGGGCGATTCCGGAGCCGAGGGCAAGGCCGGATGACGAATGGTCACGCCGTTTTGTACGATCTGAATCGACGCTCCCGGATTGATCTTCACCTGAAAACATCGTGTTCGCATACATGAAATATTCATGCTCGTTCGAGCGTGACGAGAAACGTAGGAGCGTGCGTTCGAAAGACGTCGTAAAGGCGTCTGAAGAAAGATCGTAAAACTGTCTGAAAGACATGTTGAGACATTAAGAACGTCCTAATTTTTCTTTTAGGCGCGTTCTTTGGACGCCTCCGCGTTGTTTATGGTGACGCTAATTGAGGAGCGGAATGAAGGCAATTAGCCTGATGATACGGCACGCGCGTGCTTTCGAGCGTGTGACAAAGCGAGAAAACGTGATTATACTTGTGTATTGATCTGGCCGCCGGTGAGGAAGGGATGCGGCGGCAAAGGCGGTCCGGTTACAGGCGCTCGCGTGGTGGTCCGTGGTGTGTTGTTACTCGTATCGTGTTCGTAATGATGAGCGTGGTGGTGCTTGTGATCTTTGTGCGCCTTTCCCGCAGTCAGCGCGACGTTGTACAGCTGCACCATCGTCAGCTCTCCTAAGTAGCCGCCGGAACCTGGAAGATAACAGATTGTTAGTTATCATTCTGACGTTTTACACTACAATAGCTGTGACGGTAGGAATTCTTTTAAATTAGACAAATGAATGTTTGAAAATGAAAATTTGAAAAATGTTTAAAATATACACGGAAAAAAAAATTTTGCTATTATATGGTCAGCAAGGAAAATAGTTGAGTCTACGAAATTGTCTGTTTCGTCAACAAAATGTTTTGTTGGCGAAACAAAAATGTCAATAATCTCAACAAATGTCTTTTTGCTGGCCATATAGTAACTAATTTTTTAAATTATTCTAGCGAATTTTTTTTCCGTGTAATATCGAAGAAATTTTTTAAATATCTATTTAAGGAAATACTTACACAATAAAAAAACATATATGTACAAAAATATGTTTTTACCTGGTGGCGCGTCTTCTCCCTCCAGGAAACCGCCACCCAGTTGCCGTTGCTCTTGTCCGGAAATAGCAATTCCGCCACCTTTGATAACATGCCCGACTAACTGAAATAACCACGACGACGTAGAATATAATTTTGTTTTTTTGCGTAATATAACGTGATAGAGAAAATGCGGTTCGATTTGATCGATTGATCGACGACAACATGAACATATTAGCGAGAAGCTACTGATTGAAATACAGAACAAAAGACGGATTGCGTTCTTCTTTGTGAGATATAATAGCAGTAGATGGATTGCGCGCCCATTTTTTTTTTTTTTTTTTTTTTTTTTTTTTTTTTTTTTTTTTTTTTATTTGAAAGTAACCTTGGCGTTCTCGGACGGGAATATACATCGCGATATAGAATTCTATACCTTTTCATTTCCCGTTTATTCTATTCGTTATTCTATTTCGTCGCCATTCTTTTCCATTTCGTTTCTGTCCGACGCAATCTGAATACAGGAAGACGTTGTCTCACGACAGCTCTCATGCATTCAAAAGGTCTAGAAATTTACTACCAAGTAATTGCGAATCTAGCACTTAGAATTCAATTTTAATAGTTTCATTTAACAATAGTATATTAATTGAGCGCGTCAGTATCCGCGTTTCTCTAAAATGCACGACTAAAAATACATCACAGCTTTCACTGGCTGGCTTTTTGTTAATGTAACATATATGTCGCAATATCTGTATGTATCGACAGTAGCAGGATCGAATAGATGAAAAGTCTTGCAAATAAACGCAGATATTGTTGCGATCTTTAGAAACGCGTCACGCGTCTCTATTTACATATTATACAATCAAACACTGCGACTCTATGGTCGTTTTGTGTGGAAGCAGCATTAAGTCGGCAAAACCGCGGTGACAGTGCACTCGACTTTCGCGTGGGTAAGGTGCGGTAGACGTGATAAATTCGCAAACGTGACTTGTATGCGGACAGACAGAGATACTTTATGCTGCGCCGGAAGCACGCTTGTTCAAGAAATTCTTGGCGCGTTTAGCATAAACGATAATTGAGACGACTGTAATATAGAACTCTTACGCAACTATGCGCTTATGTTTTAATGCAAAGCAAGACAATCTTCTCTTACCTTCTCTTAAGAGGAATGTTTCTTCTTTCCTCTGTGCAAACGCTCGATACAGTCGCAAGAACGACATTCGCGGAATGTTAATAAAACCGTTTTGGTTTTAGCTCGCGAAATAAAACGATATAGTTGCCTCGCATTAGTTTAATCAGACGAAAATATTTTTGCCTTAGGATTCTTGCGTTACCGTATGTTTTATTGCACGTACCGATGCACAACACCGCGTGTAATTCGCAAAATACTCACATATTATTCTTTGATATAATATTTTTTCACGAAAAAGAGAGATTTATGATTCTCTAGAAAATAAAAATGGTTTTACGCGAAATGTTTCGCGTGCTATTTAAAAAAAAATAATTTTACATAAAAAGAAAAACGAGTGTGTGTTACGCACATTACGAAATTTAAATTTGTATATCTGATATTTATTATGAAAGAGTAAGTTTGTTAAAAAATTCTAGCGTACATTATTTTATAGCAGAATAATATTGTCAAATATAAATATCTTGGCAAAAACAATTACAGGTTAAATATTCGAATATTTATTTTTCAAATAAATTATATTTTAACGTTTATTTTTTAATAACATTTGACATTTCTTTTAAAATTGAATCAGTTTTATTATCTGCATATTTGTTTTGATTTAATTACTGCAAAAACTTTTGCAACGAGTATAATATATAAAGCGGCTACAGATTTACATATAGCTATAGATTTTTCTACGTCGTCTAGTAGTAAAACCGCGTGTGTGGTCAGACGCGCGCGGTTCTATCCGGGAATATACTTAAGGCGCGTATTAGCAAAAGCACTTCATTAGCGTTAATTGATTTCACCGTTAATGCACACTCATTCTGTGCGCGACGAGATCTGCAATTTCATCGTCGTTGAAATTCGCATCACGAGTTTGTGATGCGGTATAATTAGCACAGGATAATTGCAAGCATAATCCATTAAATAAGTGCTATTACTTCTAAAGACAATTTATGCGACAATTTCGTAGTCAAAAAATATCGTCCTTGTGCATCACGATTATTTCAATTATCTTTGAGCGTTTTCGGAACTGTACGCGATACGGTTTCGACTATACTCCAGGTTTTTCCACGTTTGTTGTTTCCTACGTTTTACACGCGAAAGATGTAGGCCACATAGAAAACAGTTAAAACAATAGCTTTAATTCAGGTCAAATGACGATTAAGAGGCGCGTTGTTGAGCAGAGGAGGGCGACTATTTTAGTCCTGGAAGGACGACAAAGCATGAGTCCGACGATTACCGTCACGATCGTAAAGCCCGCGAACACGAGAGTGAGAGACACCCGACGCAGTTTTTCTCGTTAGAGTATCAAGGACAATGCGCCACCGTTGCGCCGTTCGTGCGCTTCTCGCGGCGACCCAGATTTGTCGCCGCACGAAAAGTGCAATCCCACGAGCGAAGCGCAACGCGTATTTCTTACGTATTATATCGTCGAAACGTGACTTCGTTGTAACTGAAACCGCGCTCGGCGATAATATCGGGCGAGTTCGCAATAGGGTTTTTCTTTGAACGTGGAAACTATCTGTCTAAATTCTCGTGTAATTCGATGTCGATATTATTGCGAGTTGCTACACTCTCTTGAAATAAGAAGCGAGTGTATTCTCTTTACCGAGAAAGATATTAACTCGAGAAATATTGTGGAAATTAGTGGAAGTGTCTCCGTGATATTCGTCATAAAATTGAAACCAGAGAATTTCAAATTTGAGAGAGATCGATAATTTTCTTGAAAACAAACGAAGAAAAACCAAATCTCTCAAGAAAACTAAAGGGCAACAAAACTTTTGCATGTCAGTTCAACACGAGAAGTGGAGCTATGTGTTGGTTCTTCGTCAAAATATCAAAACACAACAGACGTCCTCCTGTCCGTCTGTTTGCGAAACGATGCGCGAGAAGGTGAAGCGCCTAAGGGTCAAAGATAACGTAAAGTCGTGCTTACCCTGTTGTTGAACCCGCGACCGACGCGCTCGTCGTTGACCCAGATCTGCCACTCGCCGGTGCGGCCGTTCCAGCTCTGACAGGAATGGTACCACTTGTTAAGTCTAAGCGGATAATTCAATCTGTACAAGTTGTGACCGTTGACGTTCAGCATGTAGTACGAACTCCTTGGTGTGTTTGCAACCCATGACAGTATCCCTCGCGGTTGATCGCCGACTGGAAGTCGAGGATTGGTAATTAGCTCGCGCATAAACGAGAGAGAGAGAGAGAGAGAGAGAGAGAGAGGACAGCGGATGCAACATCCTCATTAGACGGTAAACAGATGAAGTTATACTAACAATCACGCGCGCGAGATTCTAATAGTTTGGCGCGCAATTCGCGTTGGAACAATAGAGCGAAGACGCGTCTCACGTATATATACACAAGCTTCGTTCACATTATTAATCAATTCTTTAATTACTCGCGTTTCAACTGTCAATAAGATCGACTTCAATCGTTGGGTTAACAATGATCACTGTTTGAAATTAACAATTCTTCGTTAATTTGAAATAATTAATGATCGCCGACGCGCCGAACACAACACTTCGTTATGTAATATTGATCCTGGAAGCCGAGCGCCATTTTTAGACACGCGCGAGGAAGAAACGTATTGTTGGTGTATTTATGACACCACGCATATCCGCCTATTGTCACGCTCGTCTGCGTCACGGGGAAAAAAAAACGCAAGAACAACGCGTGTGTATGTATGCGTGCGTGTGCAACTTTCTATCGGCACAAAAACCGCAAACCACGCGGAACCTTTCTAAACTGCATATTGAAAACACGGTTGAACAATTTCATTGTTTGCATGCGAGTAATAACGTAACGGGTGCAAATCGATTTTTGCCACGACGACGAAGGACGGGACTTTTAGCTTACAATACTTACGAGAAGCCAACCGCTGATCCGCAAAAACGGATGAGTATTGCGTGGGAGAATCGAGATTACGCAACTGCATAAAAAACTTTTATCTCGCGCTTTCAGTGTTCGAAGAATTCTTTTTTTGCAGTAAATAGTTTTTTGATCGAGTAAATTCTCGCTAAAAGAATTTTGATAAAACTCAATTTTGTTACGTGTATTGCACACGCATGTATGAAGTGTTGAATAATATATTACCTATTACACACATAACGTGTTTCAATAACCGTACGAACAAGCATATTAAGTAAATCACGCGAGAACTTATTGATATTTGTATGATAAAATTTCATAAAACTTTGACGTTTTCATTGGGGAAATACCAGTGTGAGTTTTCAAATTGCTTGTGTACATCGCTCACAAATGGAAAAACATTATTTTTAATGACTTTTGGCAATATTTCGAAATAACCAGTGAGTCGAAATAATAATTGGCGAGAAAAAAAAAAAAAAAAAAAAAAAACTACGCGCGGACGTATCGCGCGTCTATTTTTGTAAAATGCTGACAATTGAATCCGCCGTTTATTCGCAAGTATATTGTTTGCTTATCCGCAGTTTCCGCGCTGTTTTAGTAAACAATATATCAATTATGCGAAACTAGGTCAACGGCGAATTAGCTCACGGCGTAAAATTCGTTAATCAAACACGCAGCTCACGCCGCAATTTAAGAGCGGCAAGTTCAGTCGTTTTTTTTTTTAACGGCGGTAACGAGTTTCTCTATGTTGAAAAAAAAAAGAGACACATTTATCTCTTCTTTGCATGCACATCACTCGGGATGAACATACGTTATGTTGTCAACTTGTTCGTGAGATGAAATTTTAACGACAGCCTTCTGCGTAAATGTCAAAAGATTCCGGAAAAATTCCAGCAAACGTTGAAAAAGCAAACTTCCCATAAGCGTTGCACTAAAAACTCGATTTAAATTAATTAACGTGTACGAGGCGCCATTTGTAACATCATTACGCGATAAATTGCGGAACTTTCGGACGATAAACGACGCCGGGCTCTCGCTTTCACGTTCGATAAAAGGTGAAAGGAGAGAGGAAAACGGACTTGGCGTTGAGCACTCACCTGCGTAAGAAAACAGGGGATGGTCGTTGCTGTGATTGTAAAATTTTGTCCACATGCAGAGGGTGAACTCCTTCATGCTCGGCAAATCTATCTTGTAATGGATGTACTGCGGGAGGAAGACAGATCGTTAAAACGGTTATATCAGCCGACGTGAGACGGTTCTAGCATCTATCGCGATCATGAATTGTCAATGTCGCCGGCGTGTGTATGCGTCGAAGATTAATCGCTTCGTGCGATTTAATCGCGCCGTGAACGTGTGCTCTCGCGTATCGGCGCGCACGGTCCACATTATACGGGCGGTCTTACATTATTAATCGTCAGCGTCGATTCCCGTGACTCCCATTAAAACCCAGCGTTAAGTAAATGCCACACATTGGCGAGCGGTGTGCTCCCTCGGGCGTAATCGGACGTGTGTGTAATTGAACAATCATGTGAAAGCAATTGCCGCTTGATAGAATCTAGGTTGAAACCATCTGGGTTTACGCGAGTCACTGGATGAGTTTTCGAATTAAGGGAGAAACACTCACAGAGAGAGTGAGAGAAAATTATAAGTTTGAGGAAAGAACACGCAAGAAGCGTGTTTGCGTATTTATTTATACGTCCCGAAGCACGATGTGTTTTTATTAATTGATTAGACTGTCTGTTGACGTACCGTATGCGGACGACCGTAATAAGATTCTTATGTGTATGCACACGTAATGTAACGTTCCGCTCCAAGACATGCACTGAACATATTGATGAACACTGCATACAGTCGTTCGTGCTGCAGGCAGTGAAATCGGCTTGCTGCGTGTGTAGAATATCGCGATGCAACACACACAACTAACGATCGAATGTCGTGTTTGTTGTGCGGTGTTCCACTCTTGCGTCAATGCGGTTGTAACAAACACAAGCGAATTGTGCGGAAGAAAAATATGATTAATTTTTCCTTGAAATAGAAATTGCAACACAATGCGTATTTACAAAAAAAAAAAGAGAGAAAAAACTACAAAACTACACGTGTAAGGTAAAAAAATGTTATTTGTGCGGTGCATTGATGCTTTCTTTGTGTTTTGCGCGCGTTTGTGTATTGTCTTAATTATTTTTTAACTAATATTTAAAGAACTTACAAGATCTTATTTGTGTCATTTTTTAACCGTAAGTGCAAAATTTTGTCTCGCGGAAAGTAATCGCGTTCCCGTAAAAGCGCTATCAATAAAAATGATTGCTCTTTTCGCGCGCTCAATTTCATTTTCAATAGATTATTTTTCCAGATCACATTTCCGCATTATAATGCATTTTTTTAAAAAGTGCACGCGAGTGAGGCCTTTTTTTTAAAATACTTTTTCTCCAAATCCCATTTATCGCTGACGTCACTTTAAAGCGAGCTTGTGAAATTCGTTACGGCCAACATGAACATGACTCGACATTTGCGCGAGAGTGCACGCGTTTTCGTCATCGGTGATTGCGTGAATTCACAGTTAATTGATTACGGCGCGAGCGTTGTTGACGCGACAGAGGCGTCGTTCGGACGCGAAACGCTTCTTTGTGCGTGCGTCATTTCTTCGATCCCCGCGCGATTGTTGTTGGAGAAACAGATCCGGCCAAAAGCGACCGCAAAATTGACGTTGTCAACGTACACCATCGAGAACCGCCCAGGCACACGTCCAGTTCCTTGTACGGTTGTCGATTCGCATCAGATTCCTCGCGCGTTAACGCAACTCGCCGCAGAAATACGCGCGTTTGACGGGGAACTTGACGCGTAATGTTTCAGACCGGCCTCTAAAAGGGAAGCTCGTAAATTTGACGGATGGCTTGAAATATTCAATCGTGGCCGTCACGCGCTCGCTCAATTTTCCCGCAGGTCGTGTTTCCATTACGGTAGTTTGCGCCTGCAATTCTCGTGACTTATCGACACGCCGCGGCTGCAAAGTCACGTGATCAATCGCGCGAAGTCTTATTAAAAGCAACGTACTTTAATAGGACATTTTTTTCTAAACAGAGCGCAACACATATAAACGCTGAGTTCTACCTGAAGAAAGCGAAACAAAAAAAAAAACAAATCCGGCAATTTCGAATTTGCAGAACTTCCGTAATAAAATCGATTCGTTCCGGTCCGATTGTTACTTTTCGTAGAACTTTCTGTATCGCTTCTCTGTTTTCTCAGCACGAGATAACTCCGCAAATCTCGTTTCCGCGAATTCGCTCTTTTGGCGGCGGCTGCACTTGATATCATCCCGACATAATCGAGAGCGTCATAAGAGGCGCCGACCGCATCAAGCGCGGCCGTTAATTGTGGGGAGGAATGAAGCTGATGAACGATCGCGCGATAGCATCTTTCGCGTCTCGAAGAGAATGAAACGACGTAACGAGCGTAGAAAGTATATACAGCTGACGCGGACTGCCTTTGTTCGCGGATCCATTTACGAGCTCGCGATTTCGAGCGACAGTCTCTCTTTTCTCGCAAAGCCGCAATTATGCCTGCTTGGCGTCCAGCCTGAACGATCCCCTAGGACGATATCACTTGGCAGAGCGCGAGTTTCGATGAATAAAAGAAACATTGCGCTTGCTTTCGATTTTACCGATGCACGCATAGATTGTTTCTTCGCAAAAAAAGATCCAGATTGTCTCTTGATAGGTAGTATTGTAGAATTCTAATCTCGTTTTTTATCTTCGACACTTTTCTCGAATGATGGAAAAATTATCAAAATATCGTGTTGCGACATTTATTGAATTTTTATAATATTCAATATATTAGTTCTTATACATTTAATATTATAATATATTTAGTAATAATATTTAATAATATTTAATATATTATTAAGTATTGTCGTTCTGATGGTTTCAGCAAATATTCCGATAAACAAGTTGATATACAAAATTTGCATTTTTAATATTCAAAGCTAGGTTTTTACGTAACGCAGGGAACGTTCACTTATGTGTATAAATAAAAATGCAAATAGTCACAATAGCCGAAGGTCGTTGATATTATACCGTTCTAAATGAGAAGTTTATACTTCCTTTCTCCTGAAATCGTTTATTTGTTTTTGTGTGTATCATGAAAGGTGCCAACATGAAAACTGTCAATCTGAAAACGTTGTATCTGAAAACAACTTCCGGTAACAATTTAATCCAAAAGCTGCTTTCATATCGAACATATTATACAATTATATAATCACAATCCGAATGTAATAGCTCAATTAGCATAAAAGCGATACCGCAATATTTTTTTGATGTCAGAACGTTAATAAAACACAGTTGCTATTAATTTACGAAAAATATCGCCGACTCTTATCTAATAGTTAATAAAACTGTTACTCAGTCGTGTGTGCGACAAATTTCGCGACTGGGAATTATCTTTATTCGCTTCCGTGTTCAATTATTCAACGATCCTGTCTCTGCCTAACTGTATTCCCGGCGGAAAACGGTTAGCGTATAATATTATCGCTGCTAGAATCAGATGAGCGAATAATTCAGTCAGATAGAACGTTCACTTTCCCGAGTGAAGTAAACACGTGAATTACATCTGGAGCGAAGTGCAGAGGCGTTCTCGTGTGTTTCGCCTCTAACGAACCGTGTAGGACACGATGGCGTTTGAACGCTAGAGTTAGGAACCGATTAAAAGTCAGATGGTAGTGATTTCGCCGTCTCCGATCGCGGATGCGCGCGCGATAATTCAGAACTCGTTCCGAGACTGCGCCCGAGGGGAGATCGCGAGAGTGGGTTTTCTCTTTACTTTCGTTGGCCACAGAAACGTGTGTGTGTGTATGTATGTATGTATGTATGTATGTATGTATGTATGTATGTATGTATGTATCTTATTTCGCTTGCATTTGGCGAATCTGCCACGCGCGACAGTGCCAAGCTGCGGTTCACTCGTGCGTACACGGACAAAAATTGTTCCTGCTATAATAGTAAGAAGATTAGTTATACTTTATGACAATAGCAAGGAAACTTTGCTGTTGAAATTGTTGTTATTCCGTCAACAAAATATGCAAAATATTTTGAAAATTTTTCTTGCCAGCTGTGTAATAGCAAAACTTTTTTTCGTGTACATGAACGACGAAATTCCGCGTTGCTCGCACGCGATATACGGCTCACGAAGAGAGTATTGCTCGAGTCGACGTGCTGCGAAAATTGTCACCAACTCGGCAATTTATTCGACACGAATTTTAGATGTATTTTGTTAGAAGAAGTTTATTAGAAAATTCAATTACGTTTGCAGTTTGCAACGATTTTTAATAATTGCAAAAGTCTAATGCATTTACAATATTGACTGTATTATTTCTCATCTATATCGATAGTTGCAAATCTTCCGTGAAATTGTAATGAAAGTGTCATCTTCTAATATCTCGCAAATTGCAATTCATCAGTTGATTTTTCTATGTGTTACAGTTTGCGCGCGAAAATTGGTATTTCTACTTTCATTATCCAATCACTAAATGTGAATTTATATTAGGTATTGCAGTCCATTTCACGTTGGATTATATACGTGTGTGGACAAACAATATCAATACCGAGACAAACATTGTTCTATGGTTTGGAAAGCAAACATTCTGCGAACAGTTATTGATTGCTTCGTTATGATGATAGTTGCATTTGCGTGTGCTTTGCTCAAAAATTAGCTCGCGAAAAATTACGCAAAGCCCTGATCGAATTGTTTACTTGAATATTCACATCGCGTGCAGGCTCCTCTATCTTGACCTACCTCGAAATAGAGTTGCTGGTTCATCGCGACCTTGTAGAGCGAGCATTGGCCTTGATCGTTTGGCAATAGCAGATGAGGACTGTCCACGTCGTAGAGCGTCTGCGTGGGCGCGTTTCCGAAAATCGATGCTTCCTGATGCAGCAAACTCGCGCCGTTGCTGTGAACTGGCACGATCGGTTGCCAGGACGACGATATCGCCTGTACCTCGCTGAAAAACGCGAGTATCGCGCAACCGAGCAAAATCGGCATCATTTTTCAGGCGGCTCGTTTCTCTCCGAGCTACCTGCAAATAAGTTCAAAAACAAAAAAAAAACCGTCTACAATCCTTCGAATCTTTTAGTTCAGAAAAAGTGCGCCTTGCTCTTTCTCGTCTACCATACACGGAAAAAAAAAGTTTGCTATTATATGGTCAGCAAGGAAAATAGTTGCGTCTACGAAATTGTTTGTTTCATCAACAAAATGTTTTGTTAGCGAAACAAAAATGTCAATAATCTCAACAAATGTCTTTTTGCTGGCCATATATGTAGTAACTAAGTTTTTGCTATTTTAGCAAATTTTTTTTTTCCGTGTAGGTTTCAAATTAGTATAAGAAAACATGCAATTCAAATAAAAATCAATCTTTATGATTTTATCGAGGCAATAAACTTTAAATCGCGAGCAACTTTACGCGCGAGAATATTGTTCAACAATCATTAGCGTATTATGCAGTCGACGGATTTCACCGATTACATTCAAAGAAGGTTTACGACTCGATAGAACACTTGGGATGTGGGCAACAAAACTCGGGAAAGTTACGTCGAATCGAATTCCGATGCAACGGCGGCGCGTCCACCTCGCGCGCTCCGTTATGTATAATGAAAAAAACGCCGCCGTGTACAAACACACACGCAACAAGCATCATTCCATTGCGAAATTTCATTCAGGCGAGCGTGACGAACGTTGTTGTTACCACTAAGAATGCAATCGATAATATCACGCCTTTTCTCAGCGCCGTACAGCGTGAGACAATATTTTCATCACTCATTGTGTCGCGCGTGTCTTCGATGTGTCGCGATATCGAATCGGAAGCTCTCTAAAGCAACCAGATCGAGAACTACGTACTCAACACGTGTCAATTTTCTGCATTTTTCACGCGCTTTAGATAAATGACGTCTCATTTGCGTCACACTGAAATATCTATGTTTATACATGTTAAAAAACAAAAAATTTGCAGAAACATTATGTATTCATAAGTGAATTGAAAGTTTTAGCTTCGAACGCGGCGATCGCGTTACTGTTATCGTATATGTAAGCCGGCATTGAATTTTCCGCTTTGCTTCGCGCGCGCACGGAAACCGGTATGACTGCAAACCTCCTATTCGTCAAACGGCAGTGCTAACGGAACTAAAACGCGGAAATAAAGCAGAACGTAAATCGGCAACGAGAATCCAGTTTCCAATATCGAAAGATTTACATGTCCGATGCTTGCTTTCGTTTATTTAAAATAATGGAAATGATCTTGAATAACGTTGCATCGCGCGGAAACTCGAAGCGTTTCTTTTTTTTACATCACTTTTTCATATTACATTATCTATATTAAAATTTTATTATTATTTATACTCCTGTAATTATGTTTTCTTGAGCTTAAAATGAAATCATCCCGCTCTTCGATAAAAAAGCTTGTTACGTCTCATCGTGAGAGATGAGCATGTTCAACACTTGTTATTTGCTTTGATGCATTCGATAGAATGTATCGCGAAAAAAAAAGAAGACTAGCTGTGATTGATCAGTCGTGTTAAACACCTTGGTTACATCATACATGTACTTTGAAATTCACATCAAACGATGTCAACCGAACCGAATAGCTTTTGCACTAATCAAGTTTGTAAAATTACCGAGAAGTTTACTAAAAGTTTACTTCTAAATGTCAGAGCCGAGAAAAAATTGTTTAAAGGCCGAAAATCGATTTAAAACTTATCGGAAACTGTAGAACCTGACAATTTCTACATAGGTTTTTTTCCATGTCACTGTGCCATGTAGCATTAGTTTCATCGACGCAGGTTTTATTTAATGCAACCATTCGTTTTGTCATAAGAGCCGTCGGCGACGTATAGAGTGTAGATCGCAGTTTACTTTGTAACACTATCGCGATCAAACAAATTGCAACCGACAGTGAAAGCTATCAAAGCGAAAATTAAAATGCAGTGCCCTGAATATTCCAGGCGACGTTGAAACAACTATACTCTTAACTATGAATCACGCCAATCTTCTTTATGAGGAGATTACATGACATCAAAAAAATGTACTTAAAGTTTATTCTTACGAGAAAACAGAGAAAATGTATGTGTACATAATAATAGTTGCAATTCACCGATTATGAGACATTGCATTTTAATACCGATTAACTATATTAGCAATAAAAATAATTATAAGCAAAAACAATAATTTATTATATACAAACAAAAATCTTTTTACAACAAAACAACTCGTAAACAGCTAAAATATAAATACTTTTGATTGAACGTATTAAAAATTTATATTCGATGAAATGAAAATTTTTGATAGCGCGCGCGTAGCACATTTTTATTTGAAGAATTGCATTCTTACCTGTTTTACAAGCGTCACTTCCAACTGATTAGGCACCGAAGTCAAAATTAGCACTGACAATGAGACAAGCGCAAAATGATATTTCGCGCGGATTAACGATTTGACAATTTTGAAAAATTGGAAAATTTTTATGAAGCGAAAATTTTTGTAAGGAGAAATCGCGAAACTCACCCAGAAGTAGCGATCAGCGAGCTCCGCAGTGTAGAGGGAAGTAGATCCTCGCGGTGTTAGAATGGAAAGGTAACTGCCCGTTCGTTGAGCTCACCGTGGAGCTGGTAAGCTTGCAGGAAGGTGTGTGTACACTTCTCCTACCTGTAGGTCTTGATACACCTTTTGCCTCGTGAGCCTCTTGCCTCGCGCTCGTCGCTGAATGTTGTTGTCGTCGTTGTAAGCGACTCTCACGTGTGTGCATCGAAACGTCGTCGGCCGATTACGCCTACCGTTATTCTGATTATTCGTTCGCTCATATGCATCCGGAAAGTGCAACGTTGACGCGAAGCGAGAACATCCTCCATGCACTTTCTGTGCCTTCATGCGGGTACAGGAAGAACTTTTAAAGTTCACGAACTTTACTTCGCTTTTTCGCTCAAATAATTTTTACAATTTTGTTTCTTTTTAATTTATAAAATACCAACATGATCATTGATTATATTAACCTATAGAGAAAAATATTCTCCTTTGAAAAAAAATTGACTTGATAGTATTTTAACGGTTAGAGAGACTTGCGAGAAGTAAAATGAGTCTTGAGTGTTTTTTGACTATTAAGTTAATGTCTTGTTCTTAAGTGTAATATGTTCTTGTTTCTTAAGTGTAATGTGTTTCTAAATACAAGTTTTTATGAATTTCATGTAATCTTTTAGCTATTTTGTGCCTTGCATGTCGCGGTCACAATTAATAATCATAACTATTACACATAGAAAGTAAAAGGCAACTGTTGTTCATAATCCTGAGGTGTCCGACAGATAGATTCGCTCGATCTGGAACAGCGAACGGCCTCTGGTGATCGGATGGCTTGTCATCTCGTCCTTGAAAATTAATTCCGAGGATTCTGCGATTTGTAACAACGATAATTCACGAACGTGATAAAGTACTCGCGTGTCACACACTCGTCTTTTGCGACAATATAAGTTCTGAAAACCGGTAATGTGTATCGGCGTGTGAAAACACGCGCGGTTGATATAGCGTGAAATAAATGCAATAATTACGAGTTAAGGTGAGTAACGGTTTGCCTTTAATTTGTATCAAGATTACGATGCAACTTAAAAAGCACGACATTTTATTATTTTTTTTTTTTACGGTACGATATGCGATTTCATGCTTCTTAAGTTCCAAATCCCTATCACGCTATTATCCGCAATCTATCTTGGTCCGCTTTATAAAAATGCAAAAGCTACCCGAGATAAATACCGGCTTGGTGTTGGCCTTCGGGCTAAATAGCCGAAGTCGCGCTAATGCAACAGCTTTTATGCAAGTGTAACACGATGCAATGTAACCGAGCTCGCTGTTTGTTGTGATCTGATTTAATCAGGATTATTACATCACACAGCACAGGGTTGATAATTAGTTCAAACGAGCCATCTAATTTAGATTATCAATGACACGATCAGCAGAAAATAACATTTAGATGTTCTACGTGTATAATAGATACGTGTACGTACAGAAAGCGAAATTTCCGACTGCGTGCGCGTCGTAAAAACTTCCTGGTGACGCGCCAGAAAGACAAAACGTCAAACAAACACATAAA
>QVOB01018007.1:0-10681 GCA_014839585.1 Pseudomyrmex concolor | reverse complement strand
TCTGTATCTTCTCTAAATCGATTTTCCGATATAGGCATAGCATGTGCGCGACATGTAAATAATTAAAATGCGCGTGGAACATTGACAATGTGAGGGTGTAGGATATCGAGTTATCGCGAAACTTTCGAGTGTGTGTCAATCAATCGATTCGACAGAAATACATTTGTCATCGTTTAACATGTGAAATTTGTTTGCGACATTTATGTGTGACTAATACATTTTTACGATATGTCATAACGCGCGAAGGGAAAAGAGAGAGAGAGAGAGCTGCGTTCCCAAGAGAGTTTTCTATTTTCGCGATGACGCCGCTTCTGTGGCGCCAGCTCGTCTACGTACATATATATATACATATATACACGTATATATCGATTATGGGAGGATAAAGAAGGAACTCTCTACTCAAGAGAAGGGACGCGTTTTTAATCTTTTACGCAACAATCCTTTGTCATCCGATAACAAAAGAACGGAGTTTCCGTTGGACAAAATTCAATAAAAGTACGCGACCGACTAAAGTCTAAGACGCCATCGTTAAAAAGGGGAAAAGAAGGGGGGGGAAGAAGAATGAAGGGTGAGCCCTGAGTCAGCCGGTGTGACTAAACCGGAGTGGAAAAGAGAGGAGTTGCGTTAGACGTTCGCGGAAAAGTACGTACACTTTGAAACGATCGAGAAGAGCGAGTCGTTACCTCAGAACTGTTATCGTCTTCCATTTTACGCTCTCAGCGTCCATTATCTTCATCGTCCGCGTTAAGTCGCATTTAATGTTCGTTGAATCATCGATACGTGCGTGTTTTTTACTTTGGGAAATTTTGGATGAATTTTATAGATTCTTCGATCGCGAATTTTCTTTTTTTTTTTTCTTTTTTTTTTCACAAGAATCGAGAAACGCGATAACAACTGACGCAGCGATTGGATGCGAGATTATCGGAGTTGATAAGCGAATTAATCGTGTCGATCGTTGAAATAGCGAATAGATACAATTCTGTCTTCTCACTCGATACGTTTAATTTTGATTCCGTTTTTTTTTCAAAGTTTTTCTCATCGCAGTAATTACACGCAAAATGCGTACATCGTAACGTAATTGCTGTCTTTATCGAGAATTGCCGCTCGATCGATATGTTTGCGACTGAAAAACTACGGAAATTGCACACTGGAATTAAGACTCATTAAATATATGATGGATAAAATATACACGCGTGTAATCCAAACTGTCGCCCCGAAACTGTCGGATATTGTTTTAAGAAATTCTTTCAATAGTTTTAAAATATTTTTAATATTTTTACCGGGTTTTAATTAGTTCGTTAGAGATCGTATAAATGATTTCGCGCGCTCAGGTGCTCAAAGGTGAGATTTCTGAAAAAATTTCGATCTGATCTTATTTCTTACTTTTTATTTTTACCAAGGTAGGAATCGGTGTCAAGGAAAACTTGTCCCTTGGTCGAGACATTTTTTTTTCTTTTGACACTTGCGCTCTTACAAACACGCTCGAGAGAAACTCGGAATTTTCATCTAATCCCTATCGTCAATATATCAAAGTGGACGGCTTCGTCGTTATTTTTCTTTGATCTCGTTTGCTTCACGAGCGTGTACGCCTGTTAGTACGTGTGTGTATGCGCAAAAAAAAGAAGCATTTAAAAAAACCTCACACAATACACGCGAAGAGCAAATTGCAACGAGTCACGCACGAGATCACGAGTGACACGTCCGGGCGTTTCAAGGACGAGAATTGAGTAATAACGCAACACCGCCTACAAATTCGCAGAAAAAGCGTGCCGGCAAAATAGAGTCCGCAAAGAACTCGTCGACCGCGCGTTTCATTTACTATTTTTGCGCGCACGTAGTGTCGTTTAATTTTAATCGTTAGAGAAACAATTCCACTGCAACCGGAAATGCCATTTTGGCTCGGCCTGTTGTTGTTCGAGCTGCAAAAAAAAAATCAACAGCTCGCGGTGAATTTATATCTATTACGTCGGACAACGCGCGGGGTTCTCGATTACATCGAAGACGCAGAGAATTGGCGTAAGACAAGATCGTTAATTACGATCGTTTTCGCGTCGCGATAAAGCCTGTGTGAAACGCCGAAACGATCGAGCTGTTGAGCAATTTGTGCGCGATTATATCGCGTAACGCGAGACGTGACAAAACATAACAAGCTAAAACACTGATAACGTAGCCGAAGAGCCGGGACGTCCGTCGTGATGTGGATTTATGGCGACGTTATCAACATCGTCGTGTACACATACGCGTTTGGCGCTCCGATCGTATACTCACCACAAAGATAAAGTTGAATATGAAGAGCAGATACTTGATCACTCCCATTCCGCACCCCATGTTGATCGCGGATCACGTAACGCAGCGAAGAGAGAAATATCGACTGCACACCCAACCGCACACACAAGCGCGACTGAAAAAAGTCGAAACTTTCTTCGAAATTCAAGAGCGTCGCTTGTACGCTTCGCAATCGACAAACCGGTCCGCGGCTCGATCTCAACTGACTTTTCCATTCAAGCGAGCTGTCGCGCGGCGCTTCGTCTCGATGACGCGCGAGCGTGTCCGAAGTCAGCCGAAGACGCGATTCGCGGTAAAATGACGTGTGCGATCCGAGATTATCGCGTCCTCGTCGCGATATAGGTATCTTTTAATCTCGCAAGAAAACACAACGGTAGATGATAAACAATAATGAATTATCTTGGTTTTGTTGAAGAAAGATCCGCGAAGATGTAAAGATAGTAATCCGTAAAGATTGCGCGAAGTAACGGGAGGGGGACCAAACGAAAGCGCGCGCGTGCGTCATAAAATTTTTTGTTACGATGTAACATATGTTATTTTACAACTTGGAGCGCTTCTGAAAGTTACATCGGATAATAGAGATAGCAAACTCACAAGATTATTGCAGACATTTCTTAAGTGGCAATTCCATGACTTTAATCATTGCCTGTGTCATTTCGGTGAATTAAATTGCAAGCAAATTCTTTTATCAAAACTCTTTGCGATATCTCATTGTGTTAAAAGATTTGCAATTAATACGTACTGTCAACAGTTAATTGGTTGGTGATAATTGTTCATTATAATAAAGATTTAACGTTTCTCGCGACTTGTTGTTTAGTTACTATTATTTTTAAAATTATTTTGGACGTTACTATGTTTCAACAACATGTTTATAATTTTATTTAGACACATGGCTGAAAAAAATTAAGTAAAATCGAAAACATTGTCATTTGTATAAATTAAATGATACCTATTATATATTTTACGCCTATTTTCATCATCTCCGATTAACTTAATCGATCGATTATTCCGTTGGAGCCAACCAATCGTGTCAGTTGATTAACTGAAATGACCAATAGCGTTGACCAGCATACGATCGATTAAGATAATCGGAGATGGTAAAAACGGGCGTTAGACTTTATTTATTTGTTAACGCCATTTATTTGTTAACCGTTAAATGTTTAAACTTCAGATTTATTCACAATTACTTTTTTTTTATAAGATAAAGGAGAAAGGAATTGTATCAGGATATGCGAAAGTTTTATTTTTAATTAATTGCTTTTATGAGCACTGACTCAGTGGTCTCGCGGTTTGAGTGCGAGGGCTACGAGCAGGGAGGTCCCGAGTTCGAATCCACACCTTTCGGATTTTTCCGGTCTCTTTCTTTCGAATTTATCGATTGAAGTGCGAACTGAATCCGAGCCTCTAATCAACTCAAAGTGATTACGAAATCACCTGGTCCTCCAGGTTGGGGGGTTTTTAAGAAGAAAAGAATCTACCTGCAATATATTCGTCAGCAGGACTGACACATGCAATCATTAAAGTTGCAGAATTGCCGCCTAAAGAATTCTGCAATAATCTTTTGAGTTTTTTTGCTATCTCTATATCTAATGTAACCTTTAGAAGCATTATCTCAAGTTGAAAACTGACATTTTGTTACGTCGTAACAATCGTTAATTTGAAGAAGGAGATTATTGTCGGAGATAAAAATAAACTGTTAAAAACTCATCCGTCTGGATTGAACATCTTTTCTTCGTAAAAAAGATTTGTACATTCGTTTATGATTCAATTCCTTCGAAAACATTCTCGATACAAAATCTTTATACGCACGTATATCCCGCACACACAAACAAAAAAACGAAACAAAATTTTATTCTGAGAACCAAGAAGGAAATTTAAGAAGATTTTCTCATGTAACAGCCAAAATTTCAAGCATTTTTTAAATGAAAAATATAAAATGCAATTTTTTTAATCTTTTTATATGTTATTATTTGAATCTTCTAGTTTAAAAATAAATTGTTCTTGTTATGATTTATTAATATTTTAATTATGCTTTCTGCAGTCAAAAATGGCGCCTTGAAAAAAGGCGGAAATCACCTCTTCACCACTGACAATATTTCTTTCCATCTTTGACTATAGAAAACACAATTACGATATAAATTATAAAAAAAGAAATGTATTTTTGACCTATAAAATTAAAATAATAACATGTAAAAAGATTAAAAAGATGGTGTTTTATATTCTGCACTAAAACAATTCCTAAAAATTGATTCAAATTTTGACTTTTACAAGGAGAAAACCCCTTTAAAGGAAAGTTGTGTCGAAAGGAAAACGTGCGTGCGCATAAATAAACGGATAAAGATATGTATACGTATGTACGCAGAGCTGAACTTACAGAGCTAACAATATCTTTACATTTCCGTTGAAAGAATACTCATCACCTTTGATTTCTATTCCGCTAATTAACATCAAGATGACTCAAGTATTTGCGGATAATACAAGATAAAAAGGGATGACGCATTCTCGAATAACATTCTATTTTTACTCGACCTAACGTTAAAGCTCATTGCACCGTGCATTTGATTGCTTGTGTCGACCGACTCTCTGACCTCTAATAGTCGGCAGCCATATTGTTTTTTTGTTTTTTTTTTGTTTTTTTCTTTGTGACGTTAGAAGCGAGAAGTGACATATATGTGAAGATAAACGACAACAACGTGTTGTAAAAATAAAAACTAAAATAAAAAAAAACACCTTTAATAAAAGCGCGCAGATTCTAAAGACACTAATTGCAATAAAATAAATCTCGTGACGAAACTTTGGGCATTGCTAAAATCATAACGTTAAAAACGATACGTTGGTAATGTCAGAAAAAAATCCCACTTGTTGTAAAAAAATGTTTACTACTGGCCTATTTAATTTTCTATCAATTGTAGTAAAATACGATCGTTTAATTATAAAATGGCAGTAAAAAAAAAAAAAAAAACAAGAGGCGCGAAACTTTTAGCACCTGTCGTAATATTATATTGTATATGTATTGCTTTTTTCTCAATGCGGTGTTTTCGAAATACGAGAGAGCGCGACGGAAAAAAAAAAAAAAAATACCGAAACAAACTTTTGTCGATAAGTTGGACAAAATTCAACTTGTTTGACAAGTTTGTCTAAAGAAAAAAAGTAAGTAACTCTCGAAATTCGTCGATATAAAAATTTGTCACCGCACTGTGTTTGTGTCAACAAGTCCGGAAGCGTATTACTATCCCTGTATACATCCGCCGATATTGTCGCTACGCGAAACGCGGTATTTCGCACATCACAGTGTCGCAACGCCGTTTAAATAACGCATATTTGTTCGTCACTTTGGCTCGACGTGGCGTTAGCTAGAGTCCGTCGGAACGTTTCCACTTGTCTTCCAGAAGAGTGTCGTTGTTCCGCAGTTCTCTCACGTTTCGCTGACGTCTGATCACCTCTAGTTGCGATCTCATCTTGTCCTTGTATATTCTCGCATAACAAGTCATACACGCCATAAAAGAAATCTGGAATGTCAATCGATGTTGAAACGATCGATATTAATAATAGACGAATAAAATGATCATCAGTGAATGAGAAATCACCTGCAACAACACGGAACACAAGGCGAGCAGGAATATATGAAGAAGGATCGACCTCGTCCGATTTAAAACCACATGTTGACACCCGCGCTTGTAAATATTGCCGCAAGTATTCTCGGTGTTGTTGTTGTCGTTCACCAAATCCAAAGATTTGTTGCAGCAGGACCACGGAATCGCCTGCACGTTGCGATAATCGTTCGGTCCGTCTATGCCGCAACATTGTAACTGTAATTTACATAAGTTAATTTTTTTTATCGTGTGAAGTTGATTAGTAATAAATATATTATCCCTTCTTTAATATACAGATATACAGTGTTTTTACCGTGGATTGCATGTGATCCCAAGTGGCTTTCTCATCCGAGATCGCGAGAGCGAAGATCTCGTCGTGTTGCTCCGGCAATAAGGTAATGTCTATTTGTTCGTGTCGCACCAAGGCCCAAATCCCCACGCAAGTTTCAATGAGAGCAATGGTACCCAGTGCGATAGCAAACTTAAATAAATAAATAAAAACATTTTCGTAAATAAGTAAATTTGTTTATAAATAGACCGAAAAATAGACTTTGTTTACGTCATAGAGAATCTAATGGATATGATAAGGGGAGTGTACAGTTTCTATAAACAATTCTTCTATCTTACATCTCGAGAAGTATTAGTACTAAGGAGCTTTTGTTATCGGAATACGGACTTTATATTATGTTTCCTATTTCCCACGCTGAACGTGAGAAAATGGCTTACAGTGATGACTTGCATTCTGTTGTAAAAATTCAGGAATTGCCAGGCGAACCAACCGATGCAGCAGGTTGTGAATCCCATCGCCAGCAAGACAGCGGCCGACTCGCATACGTTGTTAGGTGTAACCGGCGCGTATTCGTACAGCTGATAAATAAAGTAACCAGCAAATACTGTTACTATCGCTCCTGAAATCTACGAGAGAGAACGAATAGATCACAAAAGTGCGCTTGCTCGTATTTTTCTGTGTATAAATTGTTAAAAGATAATTTGTTATCATTGTCATCTATATGAAATAAATATTTAACATATTTAAGGGCCCGTTGTGCCACCTTCAGATAAAATATCTGAAAGGAAATTTATCTAATGATTAAAACTCTGATTTGCGTTGTTCTACATGTCGAACGCAGCCTTGCAGTTGTTAAAATACGTTCCGGAAGTGATTACTGAAATATTTTAGCAACTGCAAAACTGCGTTCGATACATAGAACAATGCGAATCAGAGTTTTAATTATTTTATTATCATTAAATAAATTGCCCGATATTTTATCTGAAGTTTGGAACAACCGGTCCTAAATTAGATATTTATTTTATATTTATATAATTCATTAACATCATAATACAAAAGAAATTTTAAAAACTTTAGCAATTTTAAATACTTTATTCCTCCGGAAAAAAAAAGATATATTTTAAGTATATCATTTATGTCATTTATTAGTCATTGCGTATATACAATATACGTATATTGTATATGTATATAGATCTCGATGATCAAAAGTCAATTTGTCGAAGCTGTTAAAGCGTTAATCCTTTCTCTGAAATTGCAACGCACGAATGACGCGCGACGCAGCTATCGGGTTGTTATGACGACTGTCATATCACAATGAAATATTGATCTAAGATTTAGAAAAACATAAAGATTATTTAAGAAGATAAGACACGCATGTTTTAATTAAAACGCGCGCATATACATGTACGTCTAAATTTTCAAGAAAAAACAACTTTCATTACGCGCGTAGAGATGACGCAAGTTAAAAAAGAAAAATTTGTACACATGTATGTACGCGCTATATTATATCACGCGTGTTTTTATAGATACGAGTAAAACACGTGTCAAATCGAACAAATTGTCATGGGAATCGGAAGAAATCATTTACGTAATTCGATTTACGTAATTCGTGATCTCTTTCGGCGGGTTTTTTCAAACTTCCGCCCAATCCTATCCACTTCGACGCGACACTTCGCCTAATTAAAATACGGAACTATCGTAATGTAGTTTTTTTTTTATTTTACGCACGTAGTGTTTACGCACAATGCTCGTGTAAATTTTTAAAACTTAATAATAAGTGTTTCGTAATAATGAGTAAATGTAATAATGAATGTCGAATATTATCCAACTGTTTTGAAATTTTCTCACGCTGCTTCTACTCGGATTTGTTCCTACGCTATTGTTACGTGATATACGTATAACGCACGCGTCTAACACACTTCTTCTGCGTGCGAACACCGAATTGGTGGTAGAGTCATCCAAATTTCGAAGCATACTTGCATGTTTCGATTTATGGTACGTGCGCAGTAATGTGTCATCGACCGCTGCTAGAATAGATCTCGAGCTGTTGCAGCACAGCGCGCGACAAGAAGTCCAATTAATCCTAATCGCACGACACGAGGTCGAAGTAATTAAGTGTTTTTTCTTTCGCGATCGTCGCGTCTAAAACACGCGAGTAAAAAAAAAAAAAAAAAACCAACGGATTTTCCAACTTACGCCAAGCAGAACCGTACCAACGACGAGGCAGCATCGGAAACAAGCGAACAACCGTCCCATTCTGCCGCACTTATAAATAGCACGAAATAAAAGACGACTTTTCAAAGATCGCACTCGAGGTTGTCCGGTGACGGCGGGCTGTCCGCCTTGCTTGATGCCGATGCGTTTAGTGACGCGTGCTCGCTCGTCGCCACGGTGATCGGACGCCAAACTAAACACGCTCCTATGAAAACACACGTGTGTATGTTGCGTGTGTGACAAAGAGAAGTCTGAGAGCGGCCAGACCCATAAGAAAATGTGTAATCGTTTGGCTGCCCCGTTAGTCAGCGCAATGTTCACGGGTGGTGCACATCGGCAACTACATTGCCGTGTACACGATTTGTCGGTGCGTAAGCTATGTCAAACGTGGACGTGGTTCTATTCCGAGCTATGTCCACAAGTTGCCACTCTATTCTGTGCTTATGTGCACGAGCAACCAAATTAAAAAAAAAAATACAAAATTAATTTCTTCTTGGAAACATGTTACTTTACTCGTAAAAAGTTATATATGTACATGCGTGTGCTATAAAGAACGTAAGACGTAGTCGTAAGGAAATTGACCAATCAGAAATTTACATCTGAAAGTGGTGGGCATATAGGATACATTCTGATTGGTCCAATTTCCTTACGACTACGTCTTACGTTCTTACGTTACTTTGTCTGTGATGGCCTGTACTACTGCATCTGACAGTCCGCAGTCTGTACAAAGTGAGACGGAAAAATATACATACATTTTTACATATTATATAACAATAAATTCTATGTATTGTACAACCTAAAGGCGTTTTTACTTCTTCTATTATCTAACTATCTATCATCCCTAAACCTACAAAACACTGCTTGCACCAACGAAAACATAATAAAACCATACTTAGAAAACTACTTCCCGAAGTACCATCGACGAAACGCCGTTTTCTTTCCACGAACACTTATCATTTTTGATACATTGTTCACAGAAAAGCGATGCTAAAGAAACATTGCTGAGTCACACTTATTACCGAAAAACCTTTTTTTTTCTTCGTTTTCTCAATTGTTTTTGACATACCATTATCACAACTTAAATGTTTATAGTATGTAAATATTTTGTGCAAAGTTTAAAAAGTTTATTAAAAAAAGTTATTTCGGAAGAGTTGTTGGCAAAAAATACTACGCCGCGAGAAACTTTGTCCAAGCGACGTATGTACGATTATCTCATTTTTTCACTTGTGCGGACGAACAAACGCATTTAATCGTAAAAATCAGGCCTCCTGGGTCTAATATCGAAATAAGTCGTCTCTCCTTGATTCCAACCATTGAAAAAAATAATAAAACCATATGTTATAGAGAATATTTGTTAAAATTGTATTTAAAAGAGCTGTCTTCCCCTGACTCTCCCTGTCTCTTCGTGGCTCTTCGTGTCTCTCCTGGTTTATCCGTGGCTTTTTTTGTCTATTCGTGCGTCTCTCCCTGACGAAAACCATTTAGTCCTAGACGTTTTCTGCCTCAATGGCTACGATCAAAGTGTATTAGAATCGTAGTTAATTTTTTTCTAAATTGTATTTAAACTAGCTGTCTCTGCCTGTCTCTGCCTGTCTCTCCATCGCTCTCGATATAAAGTTTCTCGCGGCGTAGTGTTGCGCGCGAGAACACCTTCGATAATATTCATCGCTTCAATAAAGTTTTCCGCGGCGTAGTGCCACGCGCCAACAACATCTGCGATAAATATCCATGGCTTTTTATCGATGGATAAAACAATGATGTAGCACAGGAGTTTTAATCTTCCCAGACAGCACATATTCCCAAAAAATGACTTAACAACTTAAAGACGTCTTCTTGTCCTTTAGACATCTTTAAAATATCTTTTAGCCTTTTTTTGTGCTGTCATGTAGATGTAAGATTAAATTATACTTATGTAATTTTAAAGTATAGTTATTGTTATGTAAAAACTTTAAAAGATATTTTCAATTATAAGAACTGGAATCGAAAAACATTAGGAAATAAAATTGTATTGAGTGTTTGATGGTTGATGAGCAAAAATGTAACGGCGTTCGGTGACGTTACTTCGCGAAGTAGTTTTATAGTTTTATTATGGTTTCAGTGGTGCAGGCAGTTCTTTAGTAGGTTTAGAGATTGTAGGTATATAGAAGATAAGAGTAATAAGAACATGTTTAGGTTTTATACAGTATTTATTGTTATATAATATGTAGAAGTGTGTGTATATTTTTCCGTCCCACTTTACACAGACTGCGGACTGTCATAAGCAGTAACATATGTACTGCTTCTGGTGTGGTTAAAAAAT
>QVOB01017986.1:0-22562 GCA_014839585.1 Pseudomyrmex concolor | reverse complement strand
TTATTGTTATTGTTATTGTTATTGTTATTGATATTGATATTGATATTGATATTCTTATTGATATTGTTATCATTATCATTATTATTATCATTATCGTTATTATTATCATTATCGTTATTATTATCGTTATTAGTATCGTTATTAGTATCGTTATTATTATCATTATTATTATCATTATTATTATTATTATTATTATTATCATTATCATTATCATTATTATTATCATTATTATTATCATTATTATTATTGTTATTATTATCGTTATTATTATCGTTATTATTATTATTATTATTATTATTATTATTATTATTATTATTATTATTATTATTATTATTATTATTATAGTTTAGGTGGCGGACAAAGTTCCCATTCTGTATTTTTTGTGGATAAGAGCGAAGAACTCGGTAAATCAATATGAGCCAAAGATAACACAAGAACATCATATGCAGCAACGCGTGCATTAGTCATTAACTCCCGAGCGGTAAGCCGGAGCGATTTTAATTAGTTTCTGGTTTCTCTTTCAAGATAGGCCACGTTAATAGAATAATATTCATTATAGCCGCCGGTATTATAAGCGTGATATCGAACCAGGGAAATACCCTCATCGTCAGGAAAAGGCGTTCTTACCGGTGCATATAAAGCGTAGAAAATGAAGGAAGAGAGACGGGATTAGAGAAGAGGAAGAGAGGCAAATAGGGCTGAAGCAGCCCAGCGAAGGGAGGTGAGTCGCGTAAATTGAAATCGAGGCGAATCGGGTTTTCTGTCGATCTAGCTCGTTATATACACTCATCACAATCGTTAACGTCACGAAGATTAAGGCGCCGACAGATACGCCAATCCGATTCGACGGAGATTTTCGGCTGATGAGAAGATCCCTCTGTTTAAGTCTCAAAAAAAAGAGTAGTAGGAAAAAAAAACTTGTGCCTCTACCCCTTTTTTAAATTAGCCGATCGAAAAGACGGCACGCGCGCGCGAAGTAAGCGCACGATATAAGGTCCCGATTAGAAACTCATTTCCTGGGCTATTTTTGCTCGCCCTATCACAAAATCCGTTAAACATCGGTATACGGCACGATATCGCACAATATATACAAAGTATTTCACCGAATAAATAATAATTGGTACGACATCTTCCGCAACTGCTCTTTGTAATTTTACCCTTCTTCAAGTTTCTCTTTTTTCATTTTTAATGAAAATTAAACTATCGCTTAAGCGAAGAAATATTTTACTCATCGAAAAGAATTACTAATAAAACGAAGCGTCAGTTTTGTCATGCATCAAACACATACTCTATAAAAGACTTTGCTCGATTAAAAACAAACAAAACTAGTTATCGATATTAGCATCGGGAATATAAGCTACTTTTTATTAATTCGCTGATTTTCAATTAGCGACGAAAGTGAACGGCAAGTTCTTTTGAACAGTTGATTCGAATACCCGCTTGGTAATGGGAATTTGCAATTTGGTATTTGCGATCGATTACGTCACTAAGATAATCTAGGAGAATCCGTTAGAAGAGGTCGTCCATCAAGCGACTGTCGGATCTCTAACTGCGAGGAATTCAATTTTATTCGCACGGGTCTCTTTTTGCATCTGTAATTTGCGCGCGGCACGCTAAGCATACATTCGCCGATAAACATCTGATTAAAAACTAATTTCCTGAATAATTCTCGCGCGCCGGTATCCGCGCGCTATTGGAATGCTTAGCATGTGTGGCGCGTATATAATGGAATGTACCGTGTCACGATTATTGCCGCTCGATCAGTTTTGATTCGCGGGAAAATTCGGCCGCGTCTCATCCTTTCCACCTTCAAATATTTTTTCCTCTGTTTCTTTTGTTTTTCTCCGATTCTCTCTTGGGATTTGAAGTCGAAAAATCGTAAGTAATTAGAGAGTGGTAAGATAACAGCCAGTTGTTCGGAGTTCGCTTGAGCTTTCATTGGAGCCGAATAACCCGTAGAACGCGTCAGTCGCTGTTCGAGAGTAAACGATCGATTCCGGCTGTGACATGTGATTTTCGCGAAATTTAACTTATCGTCATCTCGTTAACGAACGACGCCAGACCTTAATCGAATAGCGTCGCCAGAGCAATCGCTTTGGCGATTTACCTCATAGAAAAGCATCACTCAACCTGATTGGAAAACGAACGGGAAACGTCCGCGCTTTGGAGAAGGAGTTGCAGAGTTACTTCAAGAACAAGCAACAACGTGTTAAACAGGTCGCGTCACACACGAATAATTCTACTAGCGTGAAATCTAATATCGTCGATTTTGACATAAAGCCTCGCCGCTGCTTCGTGCGTCACGTACTAATTAAAAGTTCTCTATACCGTTATATCTCTCTGGATACTTACGATAACAGGGCAATCCAATATTAGCAAAGTAGAAGCAAAAAATGTCACGCTCCTCGTGTCAGAGCATATTTTTAAAAAATTTTTCTGGCGAACGGAATGAGATTTCGAGCCGCCCACGCTCGCAAAGTTTCGATTGCAAATTTATTGATTTATACATTAAATGCACGTTACTCATTTTTATCTGTTTATTAAAAACACTCTCTGCAAATTGATATTTTAATTTAATTATATTCTTAGAGAACACACTCTTGGCAACGCACGCATCGCTGCGCGTACACTTAAACGCGTTTTGTTAATTTTCAATTTATCTGTTATTGTTTTCGCATTCCAATCAACTCGAGTGTCATTCAGTTTACATGTTAAAATGTGTCCCGCTTCGCCGTGATATTTAGCACGTGCGTACTGATAAGCTTTTCATCGTTCACTATCTATATAGTTACGTTGTTTGTGAGTGCGATCGATTGTAAATTAAAACAAGAGTGTGCACACGACAGACTGAAATTTAGAGATTGCCCTTTCGAGATCTTCTTTCGGCATTTTCATTTTTCGAGCAAACTCTATTCAACAACATTTATATTTGCGGTTTTAATTTGCAAGCATAATGCGATTGTGATATAAAGCAGAATGTACATTGCGTATCGAGAGTTGATATGTTGTGTCTTCAAACAATCTCTCCTTTTTCTCTTCGTTTCTTTTTATCTCTCTATTTCGTCATGCTGTGATACATATATTACAATATTTGTGAAGAACTTCGTCTGACTGGAAACGATCGCGAGTCGTGCACGGAATTTCATGCATCAAATTTAATACCGTCAAATGAATGTCGATTTTCGACGCTGTATGCGCATATACTTTGGATTTCGTCATGCGCTTCGTTGCAGCATCAAGTTTTTCCGTATTTACATGTAAAGTAAAAACGAACCAGAAGAGCGAGAATAGATAGATGTGGAAGTGAGAAGAGGAGGAGAGACGAGTGGTGGTAAAACTTTCATGAACTATCGAGGGAAGTTTTCTTCCAAAATTGGCAAAAACCAACTTGCGCTCATTCGCGTTATTCGCAGCCTAGTGTTCAACGCAAGCGCATCTGCGATAACGAGAAGCTGGTTTTTTTCTTTTCTTTTTTTTTTACACGCGTTGCTATATCGGTGAGCGATAAAATTGGAAGGAAGATCAAAACCGTAGATGATCGGCGAAATATATGACGTCGCGGAAAAAAAGCAATAAATGCGTTTAGAATCGGCTTAGTGCCAGTTTGCGGGTCACAGCGCGGGCGGGCATTATATTCTCTGTGATTTCTTCGGGAAAACAATTTCGCACCTGCGATACAACGGTATCCAGGTGATCGATCATTGCCGCCTCAAAATACACACAGTGAGATTTGCCGATATTTTTTGCTTTTTTTAGTTATTGGCCGAGTAAACGATTTTCGAGCGAATCGTTGTGTCGCGGAACTTGTCGCATATTGGAAATTAAGCGACGTAAAAACATATGTAGTTATTATATTGATAACGAAGAGTTGCGACGATACATTGCGTTTTTATTATATCAAATCCCGCTGGTAGTAATTTTTTATTCGATTTCCGAGTAAATCAACTATCGTTGCAAAATTCAAATTAAGATTACTATCGTGTTTTTTATGGTGGTCCCGGAACCGACGCCGTTTTTTTTATCACTTTTTTCAAATTTACGAGGACGTCGCGCGCCAACGACCATGACGCGGCCAACCCGTAAAAATTTTTCCCTTGGTTATTCTAATGGCCTATTTATTCTGCATATTTAGTGGTACTGACAATGTTTCAAAGCGCCACATTTTATGAGTTACATAATGATAGAGACATGTGTACGAAAAGACGTCTTGAAATTAGTAAAACCAGTATAAACAAAAAATGTAAAATACAATATTATTAAATTAGTGTGTTTAATCAAAGACAATGTACAAAAGAATTTATGATTAATTTGCAGTAAAGATATATGTTTTCACAATTTGTAGCTTCGATATAAATAATTGTTCTAAATTTTGAATTAACATAGAAGTGCAACATTAATATTAATACATTGATAATAAGCGTAGATACTTTTTATATTTATATTTATAAATAATATTTATAATAAATAATATTTAACATTACAAATATTATAAAATCTGATATTAATATATCTTTTTAAAATACAAACCAAAAATAAAAAGGAATTTACCTGTGTATGATCATACACATATATTATATCAGAGACGTAATTCATTATAATAAATTAACTTTTAATTGCACAGAGTAATCTGGCGAGTTCTGCTATCTTTGAAACATCTAATCGAGATATGCCTGAAATATCCTTCATGTATGAAACGTTTATAGCCAGGTAGAGTGCATGCCGTATCCTTAGTTGCCATATTCATGAGTTTCCTGTATTACAAATGGCAGTCTGCGTTATCCTCTCCATAAGGAGTCTCGTGTGTGTTTCAGTCTATGTCATCGGAAACTGCGGTATAATAGTAACCTAGCAGGTGCATAACACGGAAAATCTTGAGCGTTAAAATATTACGCTAATAGGATGTCAGAACTCTGGATGAGCGAAATTACTTTTCTTTTTTGTTGATAAAGAATGACGAGAGTCGGAGTTTGATAAACTGACGTTCCATTTTCCCGATATCAACGCTTTATATAGAAACATGATTGCAAAATAATATGATAAAATACGAAAATCTAGACTGGGATCTCTGGCAAAATACATAAACGCGTTTATATAATCTTGACTCATTTTCTTGATGATTAAGAAAGCGCAAATTACAAAGATCGAATCGAGCTTTATTCGACGCGAGCGAATTCCATTGTAATCATTACTCTATTGTCGCTATCCGCCAGAGTCATTTCCTATCGCCGATCAGCAATTTTCTTTCTTCACGCAAAAGGAGGCTATGCAAGCATTACACTGTTTCAATGTCATTTCTCCCGATGGAAAATCGAACACGATAGGTTCGATTTTCTATCGGTTCGTGAGATGCAAATTGATAAAAAGCTCGGTGTGAATTATTCTTTTGTGAAAAATAATAGATTGCGAATCGGGTAATAGAGATCGAAAAATGATACAACGGGGTTATTGTGTCCGGCAGGACACAAGCAGGATAATGGAAGATATGTATAACCTCGCTTTCAATAATAGCCTTAGTGATTAAAGCTCAACAGTAGGAGCATTAGCGACTAAAAGACGCATTGTAGGTCTTTCTCCTTCTCTCGCAGGAAATTACGTTCCAACTCATGCACAAGCTATATGACAGCGAATCTGCACGTTTCTGAGATACGGTATATATATATATATTATTACGTGATACAGCCGAGAGCTTATTATTATATGTTGGTGCCCCCTTTTTAATCTCGCGAAATAGAAACGAAAATGGTGGCGCGCGATTCGAGAAAACAGAAATTAGACTATAATTTCCATTTGTGAAATTTTTGATCTCGGCCGGAATAAATTTTTTCGTTCATCGTCTTCGACTGATTATTTAATTCCGAAAAAATTTTCTCGGAATTAAACGCTTTTTACATCGCAACATTCAATATCGTTCCGCTTTCTCAGCCCAAATCCCTGGGAAATGCCATCCGGTAGTGACACTAATTAAACATTGTTCGCATAGGGTAACTCGTTTGATAAAGGATTATAATAGGTCCAGATAGAAAGTATAGCGCATACACTGAAAAGTCGATGAAAACGCCACGTAACTTCCACGTAGGCCTCCTTTTATTCAATTACGTCTAGAGCCGCGCTGTGTGTTGGTATAATAATCGTTTCGCGGATGTTTGACAATTATCTCTTCATTATCGTTGCGCGAAGAAATTTTCTTTCGTGAGACTTTCTATTGTTTTACCGGTAATTACGACTAATTCACGTCCGATTCGCGCGTATCGAATCACGTTTTGTTCATTTTTCAAAACGAGATTTTATTACGCGTGCAAATTGTCAACATAATTATTTGCTTATCCCATAATTCGCGCGCGCGGATACAGCAAAAAATCTCCGCGTCAACGTTAATCGGGGAAACTGTAATAGCATTACTGGTAATTAATATATATACTTATTATGTACTTCCGGTGATATTCCCAAATAATGAAATTATATAGACTCGATTATATGTTTATATACTTCTTGCCATCGAATTCGTCGTTGCGCTTCTGCGCATGACGTTAGTCGCGTCAATAACTAATACGTCAATGTGACGAGGCCGCAACGTACTATGCAATTCTTCCGAGCGGCATGAATAATTCCCGTTAACCAATCATGTAATATAAACGGCGCGTTTCGAAGGTTGCTCGGAAACGTCGCACTGTCACATCGTGTCTTACATTTTGTTTTTTTTTTGTAATTTGTCTGGTCGTAAATCAATTTTATAAGCGGTATATTACAAAAAGACATAAAAAAAGACTACACAAATGCGTCACATTCTCATGTCATATCTATCGTTCGAAAATTTTTACGTGTCGAAATTAATGTCAATTCGATATAATTATGCATATTCTTATTTTAGATTAAACGTAAGCGAATACTGTGAGAATTGATGTTCTTATTTTGTTTTGTTTTTGTTTTTGTTTTTTTTTTTTTTATCACAGTTTAATAATGAAGTAAAATATCATGTCTTTCTGTGACGTATGTTGCATTTAAGCTCTTCAGCTTTTTGCTTTCAGTAATGAAAGCAAAGCCCGTCTGTTTCCAATTGACAACTTCATCTTCTATGCTTGAATTTTACCTAACAAGCAATGTCTTCGCAGAAATATCGATGCATTATTGATTAGTTCCTTCCCTTAAAACTTTTCATCAAAAAATGGTAATTCAATGGTAATTCAAAACCGAACGGAAAAGATATATAGTAATCGATGAAACTTTTGCGCTTCGGCAGCTTATCAAACAAGCTGTTCCGCGAGAAAAAAAATAATGGCGCCATTTCGAAATATAATGAGAAATGTATCATTGTTTCTTCTTCCGTATTATATATTCATTAACTTTGAGATTTGCGTCGCGAACAATCCACATCAAATTCCATTTTCCGCGAAAAATCCAGACATTGAGATTCCAGTTATAAGAAACGGTTTCTTTTCCCGAAGAAAAGTAATGTACTGGTGTACAGTCGAGCCAATAACTGAATTGAATTCTCATCAAACTTGCAGTGTTGCAGTTACACGTTGTTTTCTTGATGTTTCTGATCGCCATGAAACATTTAGAACATCATGCCAAGTGTGTGACGTGTTTTTCTATTTGTATAGGATATTCTATTTTCTTTTTGCGCGATGTACACACTTCGATTTCTCTTTGTCCTTGGCGAGGATTTGCTAGAAAAAGATATTCCGATCAAGGACACCCGTTACTCACGCAATATACAAGTCGGCGTATTTCACTCCCGCTTGCCGTACTTGAAATTTCTCTTTCCCCGTTGAGAACAAAGAAGACATTTGTTGAACGGAGAAGGTCAAATTGTTACGTAGAGATATGGCGATGAAGATAGATCTTAGTTCATCGATTTTACCCGTAGATACATCGAAATACCTCGAATGTTTTCTTCTAAATTCTACGCTGCAACAGTGCTTGTGCACGCGATAAGCGCATCACTACACCTTACAAATTGCAAAATAAAATGAAAAGAAAATGTTCAAAAATTAGAAATATTTCTATTTTATGTGTGCGTCAAAATTTTGTTATATTTTTCCAATAAAAAATTATCGACGATGTCGGTAATACTATTCTCAGTATTTTTAAAATTTAAGGTTTTAATAACAAAATGTTAGAATAGTATTTAATTAAAATTTTATTTAATACATTTTTAATTCAAATTATATTCTCTTTCTCTCTTAATAAGTATAAACACTAAATTGTCTGCATATTGTAACACTAGATTAACTAATTTAATTCTGACGATTTAATAAAAAGCAATTATTTTTAAATCGTAAGCACGAAATTGAAAATGTATCTACTATTAGCACAAATATATTCCTCGCTGCGACGTTGTGTTGCGCAGCGTGCAGCGGTTTATATTTCCTGCGATTCAACAAAAGGGAAATTCATCGTCGCCTTCAAATCAGAAAAGTCTCTTTGGAGCGACAAGAAAGAGCGTGCGCGTATTTGGTCACACGTAAGATACCGACGCGACAAATCAGAGTTACTGAAGACTACGGAAGGACCGCTCCAACTTGAGAGAGAGGATGTTTCCGTGAATTGAGGAATACGAGACTTTCGAAGACGAAGATGCTGCACAAAAAAGGCAAAGAAGAATCAAGTAAAAACAGAAAGAGAGAGAAAAAATAAAGAAAGAAAAAGAAAGAAGAGAGAGAGAATGAGAAAGGGTATGAATCAGAGAGACAGTCGGGTGAATAAAACACCGTGTGGAACGTCAACAACGAGAAAGGAAGGGAGTGCTTGAATACTCGGGGAAGATTGGATTAAAACTCAAAATCGAGTTGTGTCCCTCTTTCTTGTCCGCGCGCGCTCGTCGAAATTTACTTTGAAAACTTTCCATATTCCCGGTTCGTCGCGATACGTTATGTTCGCGACGAAAGAAATGACGTCTTTACATTTTCTTTCCGACGTAGGTACGTCGGAAGTCGTCCACGAGACGGACGGAAAACAAATGCGGTAATACGGTCGAATTCCATTTTACCGCTACCGTTGTCGTCGTTGTCGTCGTCGTCGCTTCGCGCACTCGGTGTCTTCGGTCAAATGACCATCTGAACGATCAGAATCTCTTTGATGGAATTTTCAAGTCGAATGGAATCCCCTCAACTCGCGTATCCGATCATGACAGAGAGAGAGAGAGAGAGAGAGAGAGATGGGAAATAGTGAGACAATAATATCTGCAGTTAGATGCAAAGGAGATGCTTTGTGTCCATTTCTATTAGCATGCAACGTTTCGCAGTGACAAGAATGAAATTCGAGTGCGACTACTGCTACATTCAAAGCTACATTTAGCTTGCCTTTCTTAATGTGATTTAATAATGGAATTCTTGAAAGTTGGAAATTTAGAAAGAGAAGATTTAGAGACTTTGCATAAATAAAACGATATATAAAATTAAGTTTTGCACAGACTTTCTAAAAATCACTCAGACATTATTTATTTATAAATTCGAATTCGCGTCACGAAATATTTTACAGCATCAATATAACATATAGGTAAGTACGCGATAAGGCGATATCGAATAAATCCTTATCCTTTCAAGGTCGTGTGAATAATTGACAAAAGATTAAATGATAATCGCTGAAGATTAAGAATTACTTAGCGATTGCAGTAATTGCTCACGTGTCTAACATATCGCACAAAATGAATCGGCCTTCGTTATGTCACGGATTCGCTTGATTAATATTTCAGGCGCCATATGAATTTAAATGTCGTAGATCGCGCGCGATATCATTAATTGCGTATTTATAATAAAATATTCGTAAATGGACGTAATTAGAATCTCTCTCTGTTTCTCTCTCTCTCTCTTCTAGTTGCAAAACCAGATTTCGAGCTCTCGCGATCTCTTCCGAGGTAAAATTGATTATTCCCGTCCGATTTCACACTTCAGGTGCGATCGGCGGGAGAACCTCGATTTTTTCGGTTGGCGCTGTCACTATTGACAATTGATATTGATTAATTATAATACCGAGAGCGCGTTTCGTCTCTTCCCCGTTTGCGGCGCGCACCGAGCGAATACGACGCGCATATACATCAGCTGAGAAACCACATTAATCGGAAGTGCATATCGTTGGAGACGAGAATCCGACATTCATGTTCTGTGAGTTATTATGATGTAGACGACATTACGTCCTATGCGCGCACGGTGAATTATGCGCAAGGAATACGCAAGGACGAGTTGTCACGTATTTCGTCCATATCTATTACGACGATATTCATCTCATGAATAACAAGAGGCGCACCCACCGGGGGATCACCTCGTTAATAAATTTCGCGGTTACGTGTACGGGCGAGATAACGTTTAACGTTGTTGAAGCCATACGTCCGTAATTAAAATCGATTAAATTAAAGTCTACGTAAAGCATAAACTAGTGCAATCACGCTACGCACTTTCAAATGCAAAATCTAATTTGTGAAAAGTGCAAAAAGTCTTGTTATTTTCAAACTAAACATTTACTTGTACGAATTTTGGCGCGCAGTAAACTGTGATACATAATAGATACATATAAGCAAAGGAAATGCGTGTACTTTATTTTAAAACGTGATTGTACTGTAAGATCCTGGCCGTGTGCCCCCACAAGATGAATAGCACGCGAATATCGGCTCGGTTAACGAGCGTGATCGGCCATGTGGTGTTACGGATCATTCTGGAGCTTTCGAGAAGCTTTTTCCGCAAGTTCGGAGCAGCGAGTCATTCTCGTACGGAGCGGCGGATCAGCTGGTTGCCTACGAGCGGTCGTCGAGTCGTGTCGTGCCGCTAAGTCGTGTCGAATTCAAACCGGTATTCTTTGTGCGGAGCAATCCGAAGTTATATTTAGTAAATTTTAAGTACGTTAAGGTGTTAAATAAAACTCAGTTAAAGTTACAAGTGAATCTTTATTGTCCTGGCTTTAACGTGTGTTTGTATCTTGCCAGTTGTCGAGAGGTCGACCGTGTGTTGATGTGTCGAGTCGAAGGTCGTGCCGTATTGTCGTCGTCGTTTCAAACCCGAGTCGGTTACAACAAAATTTTAAAGTCGGCTGAGAAAGAAGAAATAAAAAAAAGAAATATCTTACAGTACTTAATCGCAAAAACTTGTCAGTGAATTTCTTATAGCTTAATAAAGTCCAGCTCGCGTTTCCAGCGTACTGTCAGTTCGATTGAGAGGTGATCTCTCAGCTGCAAGTTTCTCAATTAGTTTACCGCACGCTGAATGGTTATGAAGTCAATCTAATGCACTATCAAAGCCACTGGTTGCGCCAAATTGAAACGCATAATTGAAACGCACCCCACAGGAGGCCGCAAAGCGCGTACAAGAAAGTTTTCCCATCGACTTTATAAACTCGGCGCTGAGACTATTAAATATTTACATATTCCGCTTTACTCGTACGCGGCGGCCAGAATTTCAACAATCCGCTTTCATCCGAACTGAGTGAAGAATCGTCGGATGCGAATTTCGCGTTAACAGGTACGAGTGCCGCGTCGCAGAAAGACGTGGATAAAATTGTCGCAGTTGGTGTTTTCATTGCACGTAATTACCGAATTTAGAAAGTTTCGCCAGTAGAAAACTTTGTTAGAAGATCTTTACTGTTAAGAAGCTTTACGTAAAGTCGCTTTATAAATCGCCTTGCATTAAATATAATCGGTATATCGACGAAACAGATCAAAAGCTAGTTGCCGTCGAGCGTGATTAATTTCTTTCGACAATGAGAGCAAATCTTGTTAAGTAATTCGTTTACTTACCTTTTATTGGTCAGCTTCGATTGGCCAGTTTCTTCTTGGCGGATCGTAATTTTCTTGATGCCGAGGATATAACCGGATCAGACATGAGAAAAAAAGGCAAGGATGGTTAAAGAAGAACACTGTGAAAGTTTTTTTTTCATCTTTCTTTTATAAAACCAAGTCGTAGCGATACTGATAGATTTTTTTTTTTTTTATGTCAGTATACATCATTAGTTCACTCTTGTTTCGTGTGACCTCCGTGACATATCCGCTCGCGACGAGGCGTTAGGTCGATCTCGCACACCTATCGTTGCGAGATTGAACGATCGCTCGTCTCTCGCGTACTGTTGTTTGTGAGAACATGCGATTTTGAGCACAAGATACGGCAAACGTAGATCAATAAAGCTATTCGGCCATTTTCGCGTTTTTCGCGCGGTTTTCCTCGTCTTGTTAAAGTGCTTTGATTTTTTTTACTCGCCGTTCTTCTTCCCTCCTCTTCTCGCATATTCTCTTCTCCAGAATTCTGTCCTTTTTCTCACATGCATTCACGCACGCATACACATAGATTTTTATACTCGTCCATCTCTTTCTTTTATTCTCTCCACCGTGTCTTCTTCGTTCGTCACTTTAAGAGTCAACGAGGAAGAGAATGAATTCTCGAGAGCAATAATATTTACGTTAACCGTCTTTCTCAGTCGCATTTTCATTGATTTCACGCCTTATTATAATATTGTGCAGTATTACAACGATTCCGCCCTCTTTCTCGTTAATCGATTGTATGTTCTTAATTTGTTATAATTATTATCGCTATTTTGTGTGGTATTGTTTTGTTTTTGCGAATCAGCAGTGCGGCTAGATACGTGTCGTACAGTGGACACATCTGTCTTTCTCGCTCAATCGGTTCGTTTTTTTCTCTTTTTTTCTCGCCGTTCTCATATCTTCTCCTCCAAATGTTCTTACATTATATATTTCGCGAGCATCGCGCAATTTCCTTCCGAGATTTTCTTTTGATCGTTTCTCACCTATACTACGCAGAACGATTCCCGCGTTACAGTAACACATTTTTCCGCGCGCCGAGAAAGAATTCGGATTTTCTCGGGATATTGCGTAGTCCTCTTTCCGTGTCGCGAGAATAAGCAAACGGGAGAGGATAAGGAGAGGGAGAGATCGGGAAATCCGCGCGAATCAGTCTCACGGCGATTCTGAATGTAAGCGCGCGCTTTATGAATATCATTTCAGAACTCATATGCCCGACGTTCGATGTTCTCATCGCATGCTCGTAAACTATTTTTTTGCATTCGGGGGGCGCGTGGACTTCCTTTTATTTAACTCATAAGTAATGATGAAGAGATGGTCGCGTTGATAAATGCTGGCACTTTTTACGACTTTTGTCACGCGTTTACCATTAAATTTTAACTACGTTAGCTTTTATGAGCAGACTACCGTAAAAATTTATACGACGCGCTGAGAGAAAGAGAACCATTTTTTTTTTCACGCGCGACTATTTCTTCGTCGTTTCTGCAGGTGAAAAAAAACCCGTCGGGGCGTACACGCCCGCAATTTAATATTTTACGGTAATTCTAGGTCGCGTGCGTGATATATATAAATTTGCGCCGCGCATGTTGTCAAATCAATCTCACGCGAAACGATTTTTCCTCGCGAAGGGAAAGCTATTGGTGAAACTCAAATAATAAAAAGATCGCTTCGAGGCTGAAGAGAGCTTGCACAGCGAAAGACACAGCGATCTAGTATAAATGAAAGTAAGAGAAGTCTTCCGGCGAAAAGTTTCGCCGAGACGGTTTATCTCGTCGAAGTGGATAAAAGCTTTAACGCGTTACTATCGCCAAAGATTTCGCACAAATTTCTTGACGGCACAAATTGGTCCTCCGATCGCTCTCAGGCACAAATAAATCCATTGTATGTAAGAACAGAACTTTCCCTCGTTTCCGATAAATAATTCCGTATGCCGGAGAGGAACAAACGCCGCGCGCTTCAAGAGAAAATGCACAGCGAGAACGAAAATTCCATTTATTCTCATAACAACGTGATTTAAGTTACGTCGTATTTCTCGACTTATCATCTGCCTTTGTGTCGCGAGAAAAAAAAACCATTTCGCTTTAATCGTTTCCGTTTACGCTACATATTCTTCCCTATTGTCGTTCGCATTTAACAATAATGTGAGCTCGTTTTTCTTTGTTAATTTTATTAAGTTAATAAGCGTTGCGAAAATGATAAATTCGTGACAACAATTAAGCATTTGCGTTCGCCGCGAAAATAAAGTTGCTGTCAAACGAAGGGCGTGCGCGTTCCCGTTTCATTAATAGTATCGGGATTTTTCAATAAACCGTGAATTCACTTCGTGAAAGATGTATCGGTCGCGATACAAATTGTCCCGACCCGTTCTCTCGTTCGTTAGGCGAAAATGCGGCGAGAACAGCGAGCGGCTTCCGTTTGTTTTTTCCTTTCTCTCGCTGTTTACTAATTACGCTTCAAATTACTGTACGCTCGTGTGTTCGTAACTAGTTGACCGAATATATAGACACAGACGAATATACACACACCGAAGGAAGAAATGGAAGACTTTTATAGATTAAACTTGACATAAGTGTGTGTGTGTGTGTGTGTGTGTGTGTGTGTGTGTGAATTCCGCGCCCGCGCATCGAGAGAGATGATGTTTTTTCTATTCAAAAAAATAGAAAGCGTGTTAGGCATTGTACATACTTCGTACGCTGAAGTGCAATGTGTGCATCGGTCTCGAGCATATGGTGCGTTGGTGCGTATTTACGGGTAGTTTGTGGTGTTGTATTGTTGCGTTTACATGTCCCTTTCGTTATTCAAGTGATTTGTGTGTTCGCGTGTAAGCGAAAAAAGATCCAATTGCATACCGGGAACAAACGTACTGAAACACAGTGCTTTTAGACATCTTTTACTCTCGGCGAAAAAAGAGAGCAGCACGTATGTATATAGATACGTGTCTATGTTATTCTACATGCGTGTAGTATATATTATACTTCTAAACAGTATTTACGATCATTGTTGCATTTATATTAATTGGACGTGTGATGCTCATAAATAAAACGCACCGCTTTACCATTGCCGTTTTGTCGTTCTCTATTGTTTCTCTGTCGTTTTATAATTTTTGTCTGAAGAGATTGAAACAATACTCGGATAAACAGAAATAAATAGGTCTGTACAAATATATAAAGTTGAAACGGGACATCCTGTATCTATATATGTTCCATTTTAATATTTGCATCAAAATATCTCGGAGAAAAAGAATTTTTCGGAAAAAAAATAACAAAAGATCAAACTTTTTAAAAAGAGCTATCTGACAAATTGATTAGAGTTGGGTCCGAAATTTTAGGCTCAGTGAGGTAAGTAAATTTTTAAACTAACAAATTCTTTTACATAAAACATTTTTCGAGTTTTAAATTAGACCCAATAAAGCCTAAGTAATTAAATAAACCTATTAATAAAAACTTATTAATTTCTTATCGCCGATCTTAATTTCACGTCTTTAATTCAAACAATTTTATGTTTTTGAACGATTTATTTTTCAGAGTTTATTTTGGATCTAGATTCGAGTTGGTTTTTTCAAACAAAAACTCCCGAAACAATACAGAAAGAGAGATACGTGAAATCGACAGTTTTGCAAGAGTAACAAGATTTTCAGTTATTTTCGTACTTTTCCAGCCTGACGTCATTCCCGCCCCATATTAGCGTTAATTTTCGTGTCTGTTTTTGTCGCCTTTTATAGAATCCGGTAATGAATAAAAGTATCACGCTGTGAAAACTCGATTGCATGTTACCCGTGTTTTTGACTATTGGTCTCTGTGTGTGTCAGTAAATTGATTACTATGATGAAACAAAGAGTGGATGTATTGTGCATAGGATTTTCTCTATATGTATACATATACATGTACACATACATGTGGAGCACGAAAACTTTTTACAATTTTTATTACGTAAAATCCTTTCGGAATTGCATTATCTCGTTGTACTGGCGGCTTTAAATTCGATTTGATTCTTTTACGTGATTTTGACGGTCTTATAAACTGGTCTCATGACATAAATTGTATGTGCAAAACGACGCAAAACAAATTCTATATTTGCCGCTATTAGAGAAGTCAGCACGCGTGTGTCAAATATTAGGTGAAGTAAAAAGTTCTGAGCGTTTTTTTGCTTTATTTCGACGCAAAAAAACGCTCAGAACTTTTTACTTCACCTAATATATTAGAAGATATGAATCGCGAGATTTACATATCAATATATTCAAAAATTTGCGCGACAACGCACGACTGCGCAATTTTCTTTCACGTCGCGGATGAAAATTGCATCTTCAACAGTTAAGTCAAAACAAATAATTAATATAAAAGTTTTTGTCGTAGAAAGCGTTGAATAGCTTGTGAATTAAAGTGTAATTTTGTTCTCAATGTGTCATTGTCAAAGCTAAAAAAAAACCTTTCGTAGTTAAAAATTGACAGATTTTATTACGGACACACATACACACTTATAACTTATTTTAGCTGCTCGAAAAATTATTTTCGAACTCGAACGTTTCATTCGATATTTTTAAACGAGATTGAACAAGTTTTTCATTTCGTTCCATCACGCGAGATCTTTGCAACTTATACGATACATTGTTACTTCGAAAGACCGTGCATTTGTTTAAGCAAAAAGTGTTAACAAAATCCTTTTAAGCGTCATTATATTATATATATGATGAAAGGCATCTAAACGATGTAAGACGATGTAATTTTCGAAATACACGCTCAAAGGAGTTTTGATGTTGCTGCCATATAGCATCGGGGAAAGCTAAAAAGTTTCCTAAAAACGGTTCTTTATCTCGTTTCTCCATGAAATACAACGCGCTGATGTAATTGCGTTTAAATGGCAACGAATTCGAGGACGGGTGCATTTTTGTCGTTCTATGCGAGTCTCGAGGAAAGACGCAGCTTCCGGAGAAAAGGTCAAAGGGCTCGACGAGAAGAATGCTCGTGAACAGGCATCAACGTGTCGCGCTACAGTCCCTTCATTGTGTGATTGTTCAAGCAGTTATTCTTTTGTTGTCAGAACATTTAGATAGCGGTATGTTTGTTGAATCTGCGGATACGCCGGATCTTCTGACGCAATCGTGAATCGAGAAAAAGTCCCGCGCGAATTAATGGCGACATCAACTTTAGTCATTAAAATGACCAAACTTTTCGAGCAATATATCGGTATGGAGAAGCAATATAGGAAATTGCATTACTTATTAGTTTTCTCGAATTTGATTTTAGCGACGTTTGCATTAATTATAAGAAAATAATTAACGACACCAATACGCGGCTGATCGCTATATTTATAGTATCTAGTAATTTTATTCTGAAGTATTTTTTTTTTTTTTTTTTTATTTCAAGTGCATATTCAATCTACAATTATCCGAACAGGAACTTTAAAGTATAGATGGTAAAAAAATAGGCTACGAGAGAATCTCGAAAACGAGAGGACTAACAATACAATATTCAATTTTAAATATAAGCGTATGACGGTTTTTTGAAAAGAAAAAAGATATTAGAAAAATCTTTAGAACTTCGCGCACTTCGAACATGATAAACGCTAATGCAACACAATAGGAAGCGACACCGCTTGCGTATCTTTTACGGTACATTAGCGTTTGCCATATCGGAAATACGTTGTTACGAAAAGTTTCCAACAACATTGCCCATATAATGGTGGGACTGTTGACGCGGTGGAATCGTTGTAACGTGTCTGACCGAAACGGGAGAGATTGGTTGAAAAAAAAACAAAAAAAAAACGCATGTTTTACAATCGAGGCGGTGCAAGTACGATGTTCGTGAGTCGATACTCAAACGCTCGCACCGCGGTCGTCACCTTGATGTGCGGCGAAAGTGACGTTTCAAACTACGGAGAGAGTGACGCAAATGCGACTTCGGCGTTTCGGACGTCGAAAGCATGTTCAGCTTTCCGAGCAGGGTGATGGTAACTATAACAGCATGCTACGCCACAGGAGTTGAAATTCGCACACAAAGGGAAGAAACGCCCACAAATCATAAATGTGAAGTTCACCATTTTGCAACGTTGAATATATATTCGTTAGATCCCGTAGCGTGTGTGTTTCCCTCGCGCCCCGCATATATATACATATATTTGCAGAGTTTATCATGCAACACGCCGCCGCCTTGTTACAACTTGTATCATTCGCGTACTTTTTCGCGCGATGATGAATCCCGGGTGCTGTTTTCCAACGTCTAACTAGCGTAATTCGGTCGTTGGCGATCGCGCAAATCTTTCTTTTTTTTTCGTCGGCATTCGCATAATCACGTTACATCAGTCACGCGACACCTCGAATGTTTCACATGAATCCGCGGCCCTTGTTTTGCCGGATAACTCGCGTCTTGCGCGACGGCTGCAAAGACAGGAGGAAACCGACAAGAAAATGCGTATTGTGTGTGTGTGTGTGTGTGTATGTGTGTGTAGCGCGGAGCTTAACGAACCGTCTCTAAAAAGAACCCCGGAGCTTTTCACTCGACCTATAATTAAATCCGGGATTTTAGCTCTAGACTCGCGTGGCTTTTTCTAGCGCCAGTGGCTTAGCATGCTGCGATGCATATTTTGACTTTGTTGCCTCGGGCACTGTGTATAATGCGCGGCAACGCGTGATCTCAATGATAAAAAATAATGATGAAAATGATATATTCATCATTATTTCGTAAATAGTCTAAAAAAATACATAACAGTCTTTTCTAGAGAATCTCTTTGGTAATAAAATTTTACAACATGCTTCACGTGATATAATATATATATTATATATATATAATATATGTTTTTATTTTGTATAACAAATAAAATATTGTCTAAATCAGGTTTGCAAAAATATACATTGTTGTGTTATTCAAACTCAGAAAGAAAATAGAACGGCACGCGAATTCCAGATTTTCGGAAGTGCGCTAAAGAAGTGGTTTGTGTCAACCGATATGGTTGACGCGAGTTGGTAATTCGAAGAAGCTGGAACGCGCGCGCGCCAAACGTGCTCTCGAAATGTTTACAGTCGCTTCACATTCAGAACTCGCCTTCTGTGCCAACCTAGCCTCGAATTTCATAACGCGTAGTTCGCTATTGTCGCTATAGAAATCCCATTTAATGGACTGTCGTAATTATTCGATCTTTCAATTGGGAAATCGATATCTTACAATATCTAAGCCCTACATCAAAAGTTCGCACACACACACGGACTAGAGCCGATTATCTCTTCCCACATGTGTACTCGCGGCTCTGCTCGTGTTTAAATCGCGGAGAAATTAGCTGACGCTCGGCGTTAATTTCTATTATAATATATATATATATATACAGTAAAACGTCCCTCGTAAATAGTATTATTTAATTGTATTCGTAAGTTTTGTGGTATTTTTTTATTTTTATCTGCGTTACTCTCTCATTCTCTATAACAGACAATCAACACTATTAGACAATAGGGCTTTTGCATTGATAATAGTGAGTACTAACAATGATGATAATATTGTAATATGATGATAATATATGATATAATATCGACAATAATAGTTTAGTGTATTCAATATATATATATATATATTATTATGTATATATATATAACTTCGTAATATATAATATATATATATAGATTCTCCCAATTAATAATATATAAGTTTCATAATATATCTATATAGTCAATCGTTCGTATGCGTGTGTTGTATATACATATATAATGTACGTTTTACAATAATTTATGGTAATTGCAAAAGAGAGTGTAAATCTTTTTACACTCTCCTACTAGTATTTTCTTATCCTTTGTAAAATTCTCTCTCTCCCTCTCTCTCTCTCTCTCTCTCTCTCTCTCACTTTCTTTCGCTCTCTTTCGTTCACGCCAATTTCACGTATCATCGTTCTCAATCCCGTCGCACATTTTGAAAGCGTTTTAGTGATATCACAGTGATTTCATTGCTCCAATATTATCGATAGAGTAAAGTTCGCCGGAGATGCGGCGTCTCTGGCGCGAGAATTCGTCGTAATGCATCCTGCATAGTGATCGCGATCGCTCGTTCCGGATCCGAGCCGTCCGACGAGCGCATAAATCCAGTGAGGCGATGACGGGAATATAAATCTCGGTCGACGCAAACGACCTCTTCGTAACGAGCAACGGGCAACATTTAAAAAGATGCCGTGAAATACGAGCTAAAATTATTCGTAATGCGCAAGCGCGACACAGATTTATGTTAAACCAATATGTAAAATTGACGCGATGTCCATTTATCTCGAGTTAATTAATCGCTTGGATGATAACGCATTACTTGTTTTTCTTTTATCGCATGTCGGCGTGACATTAATCTTAATTTATTGCTATCAATATCTGTGATTGTATACGTAGCTTTTTTCCGTACTGCGCATTTGACAGAATTACGCTTAATGATTTTTGCCAATATAATTTTACAGTTATTGACTTGATTGAATATTTCTCCTATCTCGGGAACACATTTATAAAACTTGATGTAAATAAATCGTAATCCACGAGAAAATAAATTTGGAATAAATCAAGCTCCTTGGACTCTTTGTAATTGTTTTAACAATATTGTAATTTAACATTACCGAAAAATTGGTTCCAACGCCACGGTTTGACATTGTGAGCGTTCTCGAACAACAATGCTCTCTTCCAGGCGATAATTTTCGTTATTCCGCAGCGAATCGACTGTCACGTGTAACTGCAGCGAAACGAGTTTCCTCCACACTCGAATAATTCGAAACCATCTCGTTTTTCCGTCGTTGTCCCGACTTGCATAACTATAAAAAATTCCTTCATAAGGTCATTGCGGTTCGTTTCTCCTGCAAAATTCGGAAATTCGTGCCAAATGGAGAGAGAGAGGAATTTCTTCGCGATCAACCGTGCGCGCGCATCGGCGATGAGTCGTGAGATAAAATTGCCGATTTATCGGCGGTTGCGATAAATCCGGCGGCTGCAACGGCGCTCTAAGTCGCGCTTTCCAGTTTTTGTGGAAGTGCTTAATTCGCGAGAGCAGTAGATAGGGCAAATGAAGCTTGAGCTGCCGAGATTTGTGTTCCCAGGAAAACTGTTCGCGCGCGGTCCGCGTTTTCTATCTTCCGGTTTTTTCCTATTCTTTCCACGACAAATAAACTTTCTCGCCTCACCGAGTTACTTGCAACTGAAACGGACAGCTCGAACTGGCGCGGACCGGCAGTATTAATTTTCTTTTTCTCTCTCCGGGAAAATTCAGAATGAACTCTTTCCGCATCTGCTTCCTTCTCTCTTACAATTAGATGCGACGACGATTCCGCGCGACACGAGGATCACCACCGACGAAATTGGAAATAACAGATAAAGTCAATCGTTGGATCCCTACTTTGATTAAGTATATAATGCCTAATAATAATTAATAATTAATGTATTCAGTAAATGGTAATAATATAACAGGTAATAATATACACGTGTGTACACAATATATGTCGGTTTCAAAGTGTGTTTCGCATTTATATCCTTATAGCGCTTCGCAATAAGTGGCGTGTTGTGCACCGTTATATTTTTTAATTTTATTTTTGGAGTCACAGATTGCACGAAACAGCCATAATGATCGCAGGGGGTAGTTTCGCGCAGATCGCTCTGATCGTTACGACTCTCACGGCGGATTATTATGATTCTCGATAGCTTAAACTTCGATATCGTGTCGCGTCACTGTACTTTATACTGCTTAGAGAACATTTGTTTACGTAAATAACTGGATACTGACACATACACAGAGAATTTTTTTCGAAAGACTTGTTTTGCAAAAATTTCTTCACCACGCCTAAAGCGACTGGTGTTTACACGTATTAATTGATGATAATTGGTGAACGGTCATATAATTTCTTACACGCTACTTACAGTTAATCCCAATCTTAAGTAAGTTTATAGGTATTTTCTCTTTGCACGCTATTTACAGATTATTTCTAAAACACGCTGATAATTCGCTTATGACCTATTTTATTCATCAACAGTTTAGTCAAATCACAGTGTGTCACATTCGCATTTCGCTCTCAGCATCTCCAAGTTTAATTTAATTATAACTATTATATATGTATGTATAGGATAATGTTTAATAATTAAATTTCTATCCGACTGAAATTCGCGAGAACTAGAATAGTTCAAAATTCATTCGTGTTACATTTTGACTTTAAATAGTTTTTATTTGTTAAAAAGAAACAGATAATATATCAATTATACGTGCATGTTATTGACGTGTGTAATAATAGACAAAGCAATAATTGCAAATTTTCTGAACTAAAAGCAATTGAGGAAAAACGCAGCTTGTTACAGCAAAACTATAAGTTACAGTAGCAGTTAAGGACTACTTTATGATTGGAACTACATACCTTGCGTGAGACAAATACATGACAAAAACATACACACACAAGTCTCTGATATTAAAGAGCTATTTTATATTACATAATCCGTGCACAAGATATTATTTCAAAAGATCTTTCTGTTGCGCGTTTTTGTGCCGTGATAAAGAAAAACAGGAAGTACGAAATATGAAAACAGAGAGGAGCTTTTAACAAGACAAACGAGAAACGCTAAAACTTACGGATCAGCGAAGAGATGTTTTCATCAAACAAAGCACACGTGTATCGATGTGTATTTTATTTAACTTTAGAAACACCAACTTGAAAGTTCTTCTGGCTTTCCTCCGACGTACGTAGTGGTAATAGTTTTCGCAATATTAACGATTAAGAACGGAAGTGTGTGTTCTTGTTTCGATGGAAGGAAGCGATGATGGGAACAACGGAGAAGTTACGGCCGTGTTTAAATATTTCCGTCGAATATTCATGTGACTTCACTTCAAGATCCCGT
>QVOB01017985.1:0-23550 GCA_014839585.1 Pseudomyrmex concolor | reverse complement strand
GAGAGAGAGAGAGAACGCATAACAATTACGAAGTAAAAGCGGGATTCGCTTTTAATAGCCGACACAAAGCCTCTCCCCGAAAGCTCGCGCGTTCGAGAAACAATCACCCGTGCATTCTTTAACGTCAAATTCATTGAAACAGATTACGCAAATCGCGGAGGATAACGAACTTCATTTTCTACGCGCGGCAAGAGGCTGTTTTCCATTCACATACACAAATTCAAAAACGAACCGCATCCTGAAGGGGATAACAAACGGTATTCTATCCGGGATATCTCCAAGAGATAATACGATAATAAAGTAAGATAACAAGATAAAAGATATTTCTTTTCAAATCCGAAATAGAAATTAGGCAATTTGGAACCAAACGCACAATGTTACGCAATGAATATACTCAAAATTGTTTCAAATGAATGTGAAGAATGTTTGTTGTCTTCTTTGTTGTCGTTCCTCTCAGTTTTGTCGTTCTTTTATTTTTCTAACGTTGTCGATAAAGTGTAACCGCATCCTTGAAGAAAACTCGCGTTCTACGTGTTTGTTCCAAGACTTGTTTGTGAAGAAAAACATTTTTTAAAGTTGTAGCAAAAGTGTTTTTTTTTTTTTTTTTAATATATTAAACAGTTTTAAGTAATGAAATGCACACGAGATGACCATCTGTTCCGATTTCGATGCAACCCTTTCGCGTGTACACAATAACAAAGTACAAATCGCGCGGAGAGACTGCAACAGCTCCGCTCTACGTGTTTTTGTTTTCCCTTTCCGCTTATCAGTGGCCGAGCGTTCCGAAATCGACCGACGTTGGCACACGATGCAATAATGCGGCACCGCATTAGTTTCACCCGAGAAAAATCCAACAGTGTTGTTTTTTTCCATACTCGCTACGTCTTCCCTTCCCAGTTTAAATGCGTGATTCGTATTATTATTACGTTGATAATTAAAGCGCGATCGCCGCTGTGTGACGCGAGCCCTTACGTCGTATGATTAGCATCCATTTATTTTCGTCGTAATCCTTGCTCGCGTACACACGCGCGCACACACGAACGTCGAGCGAGCGAAGAGGTAGGTGAAGTCGCATGTTAAGCCTGATAAACGAAATACAAAAGCGAGACGGGACGAAAGGAAGAGAGACGAGAGAGAGAGAGAGAGAGAGACCGGTGAGGTCTGTTGAGAGGGCGCGAAGGGACAAAGAGGAAAGTGCAAGAGAGAGAGAGAGAGAGAGAGAAAGAAAGGGTGTGCGCCGCGAGGGTGGATGGCGGAGAACATCAGCGTGCACATCCAACGCTTGCAGCGCGTGGTTAGCGTGCGCTGCAAAACACACGCTACCGCGTGGTTGACTTCTCCTTCCTTCTGGCCGCCGCCGATCGATAGCGGCGACTTATTTTGGATTATTTTCAACGGTCGCCGGCGCCTTCTCTCTCTTTCTCTCTCTGTCTCTCTCTGTCTCACTTGCTCTGTCGCAGCCCTTCGGTCTCTCTGGCAAAAAATAGGGGATTCGCGCGGACCGGTGCACGGTTTTCTGCTGAATTTCGTTGCGCGCGAGCATCCAATGAGCACACACACACACACACACACACACGCACGCACACACACATACACACACACACACATACGTGCGACGCGACGGGGAAGAAGCTCGCCGAAGCGTACGCCGCGCCGACCGGAAACTCTTCCTTTTCTCTCGGTTGTCGTTTGGCTGAAAATCTATACGGGAACAAAGACGCCGGGCTGTGAAAAAAAATGCTAATGTCGAGGAAAATTGCGTTGCGACGCAGTGACAAATTGAATCCGTTCAAAACAACCGCGTATTTGACTTGTCCGCGAGTTGGTTTTTTTCGACTTTTATCGGAGAGAGGATAGAAATCTTGAATTTTAAAATCAATTCTTTATTTTTCCCCGCGATTGGAGAATGTCGACGCGCATTTCCGAGAATGAGTTTTTCCTCGGATCGGTCTCTTATTCGCCAGTATTGTTGCGCGATGAGGAGGCGGCGGCGGCGACAGCGGTGGCGGCGGCGATGCTATTTAAACCGTCGGGAACATCAATAAAGCAGTAGTTTTTGGCGAATTTCATTGATTTCCGATGGAGTTGCGCCGGACCGTCGCCGTCCGCAGGTAGGCTACATTTTGCACAACATTGTAATTGATTGGATCTTTGTGGCCTGATAACCACCCGGTGACCTCGGCCTCTCTCGCGTTCGATACGCGCGCACTCGGTCATGGAATAATTATTTCCTCTCCTTCCTTTACCCTTCGCGACGCCGAGGATTCTCGTGTGCCGATACATGTCCGTCCGGTGTAGTTTCGCAGGTGTGCGCAATGTATCTTGGTGGCGAGAGAGAGAATCCATTTGTACATGTGTGTGTGTGTTTTGCGCGTTGGTAATAGCATGCATTGATAAATTTATTCGTAGAATTCGCGCGGGTATTTCCGGACTCAAAAATCATTCAACGGAATGATGATGTTGACGGGACTTTTGGTCGGTATTTTCGAGCGCGGAATCAAATTATTCGCAAATATATATAAAGCGGTACACCGAGCGAGCGCGGGACGAATAACAAAAAGATGTAACGCGCGTAATTAAACGGATCAAACGCCGCCGTATATATATATATATACGCTAAACCCAAAAGTAATTAGGGACTCTTTCGACAATTATCGGGTAGACGTGTAATTTTTGCCGGGACAAGTGCGTTGCAGCTGGCCCTTCGCGCGTTGTAATTACGCGCTGACGTCTGCGTGATGTCTGCGTGCTTGCGCGTACGCTCGTCCGTGTGTGTGTGTGTGTGTGTGTGTGTGTTTGAGAGCGTGTATTTCAGTTCACCGTCTTGAAAAATTAATTTCGAGCCAATGCTTCGAACTAACTTCCTCCCACACGTATATCCGCGCATTTCTCAGTGCGTGAGCAATTAGCCTCCCTGGAAATTATGAGATGGGCGAAGCAAGATACGCATCGTTCGCGAAGTGCAGGAAGACCGTAATTCCTCGGACTTGGCAACCGACGTAGTCCACCACCTACTTCACGCGATAGATTCCCCCGCGTAGGGATTGGACTTCCGCTGTCGCGAGAGAGATAGATCCGAAACCATAAACCGTAAATTGATTATCATGTCCGTGATGTGTAGGAAACAATATTTAATGCTTTGTTAGACGCTTACATAACATCAACATACATTGCGACTTGGCAAATTAATAACTCGGTTTATGTGTAACTCGCTCTCACACGCCCGCTTGCTCTAATTGTCGAATAGTTTTACCAATTTTGTTTATTTTTCTTTCAACGTCACTTTTATCCGCAGTTGTTTCTTTCTTTTGTTCCTCACGGAAGAACATTTGCAATAGGTTGATTAGGTACCGAACAGCAAGACGTTTGTTGATAAAATAAAAAATTGGACAAATGTTTCTTGAGCAAAAATGACCATTGGATCAACAGCATCAGTTTAATTGAGACAATCTGTTGATGCAACATCAATATTATAAAACCACACGCAGCGGATAGTTGCTTTAATTTATTATCTAGACATTAAATTAATCGCGTATGCAATTGAATGAACTATTTAATTTCGCGGCAATCGACTTCAATCGAAGCGGCTCCATTGTTTCTACAATAGCATAAATTTTTCTTGCGCGTGTCAATGCGTTGCAACTGAACGTTGTCGTCTGATTTGTGAAGCGTTAAATTCCAACTCGAGCGCAACAATTCACGGCGCGTCTCTCTCTCTTTCTCTCTTTCCTCTGCTTCGTTTCCTCAGCTCCCGACCGCTCGTCATTAGCAACGAAAAGAGAGACGCGCGGGAGAATCGGTCGAACCGCGCACCGGCAGTCTTCGTTTACAAGGTACGAAAGGCTGTAAACGATTTAACGGTTGGTAAAGAGTCGCTCCTCGCGCAGGTAGTCTCGAGAAAACTCTCTTCTCTTCGCGCGCGGCGGCGGTGTCGTGCACCATCGGGATCCTAGAGAGATCCGTTCCGAGAGGCGCAAAAACCTTTAGACGATCATTACGGTATGCGCGTCAGGAGCAGCGAGAACGTTAGGAGGAACTCTGGAATTTTCTCGGCTAAAAGTAATACCTCGGGCACCCGCCAGTAAAATCCCGGACGAAATTGCCACGCGGTGGACGACTCTCTGCCGTTGACTTCTGCGTTCGAGATATTCTCTTCGAAAAGCTTTCCTCAATCCTTTCCTCTCTCAACCGCGCGCGCGTCGACTGTAATATCCGACTCGATTTCACCTTCTCTCACGCAACATTATTGCACTCATCGTGCGAGCTGCGTTCTCTCTGTCGCGTAAAGATGAACAACGCGAGATATATCTCTCATTTCTGTTCGTTTTGTCAATAAGTGATTGCAATATTTCTCTCTTGCCGAGAAAATATCTGCAGGTTCTTCAATCGCGCTTAGGCAAATCGCGGATGCAATCTTTTAGACTAGACGCTTTTTTTTCTGTGAAGTGAAATAAATATTCCAATGGCCGGACATGTATTTAAGAAATAATTAGACGTTGGAAATATTAAACGCAACAATTGTCAGTGTCCTAAGTAATTTTTAAAATATACTTTTAACCATTAGTTTCTAACTTTTTACGTATCCAAATATTTTTTTTCTTGGGTTGGTGCAAAACTAATTGCGGTTTTATTTATTAAATCTGATAAAAAATATTTATACATGTAAAAGATTATAAACTAACAGTTGTCTCACAATTATATTAAGTTTTTACAAAAATAAGTGCTGATTTTGTCATTTATTAAATTATATATTTTTGTAATTTAATAAAAGACCGCAATTAGTTTTGCGCCACTCTAATATATTATTTCTTTAATGAATGTCTGAGTAATATTTGTTCGGTCATTGAGACAACCTTACGTCAAAACTCACACGAGTGCGACGAAATTTAACATAATGGGGCATTTTGAAAGATTGATCCGCAGTCAAATATCTTATTTTCATTTCGTTGAATGGGAGGAAATAATTAAACCGAATTTTTGGTTTGAACGTATATCCTGTACATCTTAACAGTTACTTACAACATCGAGAATTATGTTATGATTGATATTTACGCATCTAATAATTAATTCCCGGATAAATGTCCGACCGATGTTAGTCGCCCGTTGACGTTTATCTTATACGAAGACCGTCTGGTTGACTTATGGCACAAATCTAGGATTTATTTATTTAAAACGAGAAAGAGAGAGAGTGATTTGCACGTCGGACGAGATGGATTGACGGCGATTAACGCAAATGAGCGGTACCAGTCACTTGCGCACGTCTCGTTGCCCGAGATCGCGCGTATTCGGTTCTCTAACGGATGTTTTTCGACGAATCTTCGATTCGAATCGCGACGGAAGCCGCGGCGGTGCATCGCGTCGACGGGCGTTCGCATGTGAGGATGTATGCGTTGCGAACCGTAACCGTCTTTGCAACACGCTGCGCTCTCGGGCGCGGATTCTCTTATAACTTGAGCAAATTTGCTGCCGCGCATACGTCCTCCGCGTTACATTGTTCATTCGAGAACTAACCGAGAAGGTGTGGAAATATATTTCCGCGAATTTCCCAGTTCTCCAAAGTCTCTTTGCGCATCGCTTTGACAATATCAGAACGTTATTCAAATCGTGTTCCAAGATCGGAATGAAAATATCGCTTATGCCCTCCAAGAAAGTAAACAAAACCGAAAAATTTTCGACAGAGATTGTGTTCAATTATTTTACATAGTGAAAAATCATCAATTTCGATAACATTATTATTCGGAATTGAAACCGATTAGAGCCGAGATCGTTCAATTGTTGTTTTACGTTGCGTCACAAAGCGTAGCAAGGCGCGAGCGAGGAGAATTTTATTTACGAAAGTCTGAAATTCGCCATGAGATGCCAGACGCTGAAGAGAAAGAAGACTAAGCCTGCACACACCGACGCGATGCAGCCGAGGATCAACGTGCGCGCCGCCCGGTCGCGCTCGTGCCCGCGCGCGCGCGCGATGATAATTATCATGCGCTGCCCAGCACCGGCAATCTTTGAAGGTCGACCCGCGCCACTGCTTCCTTATTGTGAGGCAAGAAGAAGCGAGAGAGAGAGAAAGAGAAAGAGAGAGACTGGCTGTGCGCGAGGGGGACGAGGGACGCGGGGAGAGAGAAGAATGCACCTGTATTAACATCGCGCGCGCAACACAGAGCGTACGCGCGTTTTAACTCGCCGCGCCAAGCTCGAATCATTACACAGGCACGGCGATTTGAGAAATACCGGGTCCGCGGGTTCTGGTCTCACCTCCTCGATTGGTCTCGCTGCTTCTCCGGTCAACGCGTTATGTTCAAGTCAAACGCTGCCGGTCAAACGACTCGTCCGCGATCAAAGACAGCTGATTGTTGTCACGCGGATTAGTTGCGACACGTGCTGCCGGTTTGTTTTCAAAGTTTCTGTCACGTTGACAGATTAAAAAATTGAAAACTAGTAGTTCACACACGAGCGTGATGCGTTTCCTTTCGCGCTTTCAAAGCCATCAATCGGAAATAAAATGGCAATTCGAGCCTCGATTAATGAGTAAATAAAATGTGAATCGTTTAATTCTGCGCGACTTTTTTTTGAATTAACGAGAGACTGATTTGTTAATTAATAGACCATGTGTTGGAAATTGAGAATACGAAGATTAACAAAAAAGTGTGATATATTCGAAAGCAATTTCTTTTGGAGAAATATTGATCAAAAGTAACTTCGTTCCTTGTATAATTTACTTTCTATTGTACGTCTTGCAAAAATAACGAGGAGAAAATAATTAGAACAGTAATTTTTAGTCGAGAGAGAGAGAAAATTGTTCTCTACTTTTGCGAGCGTTGTCCTGAGACAATGATCTCGAGATCTGTTGCACATTCTCTCTCCGAGAGAGAGAGAGAGGGGGGGGAGAGAGCAACTCTTCCTTTTTCGGTCGCTTCTGTTTCTTCTTTCTGCTAAAACGGCAAAACGAAGATAAACTTTGTCGGGAATAAAAGTTGGGTCACAAAGTTGCGCGGAATTGTATCACGAATGCCACGGAACTTCAACCGGTCATATGCTTTTGGTCTCTCTCTCTCTCTCTCTCTCTCTTTCCTCACTTTTAGAAAGTGATATCGTTGACGCCATTTTCTGCCTCAAATCGACCGCGCGCGCGCAAGAGGGGAATCTCTTACGTATCACATGTCGCGATATCAGCATTAGACGACTGAGTTTTCCAAAGAGATGTTTTAAACACGCGCATCTCTCGGCTGCAGATTTTTTTTCCTAAGTAAATAACATTCGATCTTTTTTTCTTCCGGGGGCAAATAGATATTTTTTTTAAACACACTTTAGAATTTAATAAAACGTCTCACAATTCAATTCCACGCCCGCGTGCGGGAATTTAGCGACTTTAATCATCCGCCGCATTAAACGTTGTTGTTTTTTTGCGCGAACGATTTTTCTTTTTTGAAGCGAATTTTCGAAGCGTTAAGAAAATATCGGAGTGGAAAATTATTATTTGAAACTTTTTTGTTTTTTTTTTAAATAAATACCGCAAAACGACGCGCGAAAGACAGAGAGTGAGAGAAGAAGAAAAAACAAGAAAAGAAAGACAAAATAAATCTAGAAAGATAATCTTGCGGGAAAATGTTTTAAATGAAAAGCGTGACTGTTCTAAGCGGAACCGTTTCTGAGAAAACTGCTCTGAACTAGTTAACAAAGTTGCGTGGGCGTCCGGCGATTGAGAGAGTAACTTCACGATGTCGTTCAGGTATTTTCCGATGATGCTCCAACATGGTCAAGTAATAATTACGGGAAACGAGTGAATTAATTGAGTTCGAAAGTGAAACCCCCTCCGTTTTGTTTTGCAAATTGATACAATTGTATTACGTTCGTCGTCGTGTTCGGAAAACACAATTCGCCGTGAACTTTGTCTTTCAACGCAACTTAAATCGCGTTATCAAGCAAACGTTTTTTTTTTCCAAGGAGAGCGCGTCGCGTGACGTTTGTATAATTTAAAGATGCGTCGAGTTAAATGTTTGTTTTGTTGTTGTTGTTTTATTTTCTTTCCGTTGGAAATTCCATTCAAATATAAAGACGATCGAAGTCGTTTTTGCGCGCGCACGCTCACGACCGTTCCCTTAGGGAAGATGATAAGAGAAATGTACGGAGCGATGATGACTACAGCGGTATACCATATGTCTCGTGGCCGACGTTTCATAAAGACAAGCAAAGATTATCGGCGTATTTTGCAATCGGCGCCGGAAAAATTGATCGTCTTTAAAACACACAAAATGTGTTTCGCGCGGAATTTTAATTGTCCGAAAAGTTGGAAACAAAAAACTACATCTATCAGGTGCTAATAACATTTGCTGTTTAATAAATGTTTTGTTATTTAACAAAGATGACATTATTAAATAATCAAATGCGCCATCGAGTCGATCATTTTTCAGACAGAAACAATTTTTTTTTTTAAAATAATCTTTTGATATTTGATAATTGTTTTTTGTTGTTGTGTAATAAGTGACACTTAATTTTTGTGTGTTATTTATTAATAAATTTTTAATTAAAAAACTAAAGTCGCGGATTATCTTTGCGTCAATCTAACGCATCGGAGTCGGTTATCGGACAGAAACAATTTGTTTAAAACAACGGGACCGGCGAAACGAATAAACAATCGATTCAAGAAACATACATTTAATTGCCGTGTGACTTAAACGTCCGTTTCTTCTCAACGAAATCGTTCTCCGTGCTGCGATTTAAGAAATGTCGATTTATGTCGCGTCGCGAGAGACCGATCGGTTCCCGAGGCGCTACCCTAAATGGCAGACTAAACGTAACGTCGTATGTCGATGCGGAGAACGTCCGTCTTGTACCAACAGATGCTGCGAGCATGCATAAACGCCGAGAGAGCGAGAATCTCTGGCTGCTGCCGCTTCCCGGTTTCGCGCGACGACACCACGTGTGTGTGTGCGTGTGCATATGCGTGTGTAAGTGCACGTTGTGTATCTCGCCGGGAGTAAGCTTTGCGAGAGATGGGTAAGATGGGCGGGATGCACATGGGGGGACTACCGGTCTTGTCTGCAGGATCGGACAACCGGCCATTATCCGTAACTCCGGGTGCACAGGTGCGCGAGAGCATAAGTCCGATCGTTCCCGCTCGTCTCGAGGTGTCGATTGCCGTCGACGATCATCGCGCTCGGAAAGTCTTCCCCTTGATGCGGCCGGGGTCAGGAAACTTTATAAGCAACAAGCCGCAATTGGCGAGTCTTTGGTTCTCGGATAACGAACGCTCGTGCGGTTTCCTCCTTACGACGGCGCGGCGTGTTGCTTCGTCTAAATCGTCGAACGACGCGAACTCCGTTTCCTTCCTTCGTGCAGACAATTTTCGGTTGTCACAACGGGTCACAACGTGGACCCGTTTCGTAGGATCGGACGAAATTTTGTCGTTGCGGAAGAAGCGACGATTCCTCCTCCGAGGAGGGAAACTGACGAGCAGATCAAAGCTTTTCTGTCTGCTGCGATAAAAGAAGGAGAAAAAGAGGAACGATTAAAGCGTGATGATCGCGCGCTGTGTTACATACATATGTCCAATGAGCTCTCTCGGAGCTCTCTCGACGCTTCTGCCTATTGATCTCACGCCTCCGCTTTGTCCTACATAAGACGGAACGGAATCTATCGCGGTCGAGTTTTCACTCGCCTCTTCGCGCGCGCGCGCGCGTACACACACACATACACATCTTCCTCTCTCTCTTTCAACCTCTCCTTGATCTCTCGCTTCCTCGCTCCCGTGCGTTTCTCGCATCACCTTCCGTTCCTCCGTCACGGTTCCGTGGCGATTTCCAAGAGCGAACGAGGCGGATGGCGAAAAGACGCGCGACGAGAGAGACGGAATGAGCTTTCGGGGAACGCGGGAGAAACGGATGCGATTACCGAGTGCAGAAACGCGTATAACCATAGGCGGTATAGGCGCAATGCGGAAGCGGCGTCGACAACCAGCAAGAGATACGCGGCGTTACGTGCATACGTGGACGGATAGACGCATTTTCGGAATTTGGAGAGGCGAAAAAAGAACGTAGCGGCGAAAGGCAATTGTCGCGGTGTTATCTCGGGATAGGTGTCGACATCCTCAACGAGGATCAAGTCGAAGATGTCGTTCTGTCTGTAAAGTAACGCGAATTGCGAGAAATGCGAGGGTTGCGACTCGCGGTGTTGTTGTTGTTGTTGTTGTGTTTGCTCGTCTGATTGCCGATCGCGATCCCGTTTTCGGGAACGATCGCGTGTAACATCGTTCTGCTGTAACGAGCAAAATGTCAGACTTCCCTGGGCGCTTTATGAAGGGGCCCCGCTTTGTGCGTTTCAGCGTAACGAGCATTTAAACGGAGAAGCGCCGGGCGTAATGCAATTCTCTCGTTTGCAGACTCGCATCGAGTCGCGTCTCAAAGCTCTTTCTCTCTCTCTCTCTCTCTCTCATTCTCTCTCTCCGCGTCGTGCGCTCCGTTTTCATTATTTGTCGCGTTGTCTGAACGTATCGATTTTATCGTTCATTCCCGTGGCTGTTTATATACGCTGCTATCAATAATGGCGGGCAGACCCCCGTCCCTTCTCTCCTCCCCGCCCGCGGCTCCGACCAATCGCCGAAGGACCTATTTCTGAATTCGTCGTGTCGAACCGGCGGCTGGCGGATTTAATGACGATCGGCGCGGCGCGGACTTGATTGCCCGAATCATCGCGCGAAGATTAACGCGCGCGGCGCGGTCCGACCCAATTAATACAACCGAAAACGAGGTTACGCGCTAAACGACAGCGAGATAAATATCCGGCCGGTCGGTTCGGGCAAAACGATTGAATTACCATTCCGATATATTTTTGTTTCGCGATTTTCGAAAAAAAAAAAAAAAAATGACGTCGCGTGAAGAGAAAGAGAGCGGCGACGACGCGGTCGTCGATTATCCAGTAAACGTCGTATAAAAATAATTGTCGTAGAAATTTTATTTTCTCTCTCTCTCTCTCTCTCTCTCTCTCTCTCTCTCCGTGAAAGCCCGCAGGCTTGCGTGTAATAGCAATCGATATTATGACGCTTATTAATATTACATATCGTTTGGAAAGTTCGTAGCGTTTTCCAATAGGTGGCATCAGACAGCACGCGCAGCCGAATTTGAGTCGCTAAAAGTCTTTGAATTTCATTAAAAAAACACCACGTGCTCTTTGAACAACGGTAGTTGTAGCATTACCTCGTTTGAGAGACGCGATCTGATTCGAATTTGCGCGAGCGCGAAGTCGCCGAATATCATCGAACTGTTTGTTCTCGCGTTCTCATTAAGTTAACGACGCGCATCGGGGGAGGCTTTATTTTCGCCGCTCTGACGTGCGTTGGTCCGGCGCGATTCCTTTCGAAGAAAGGCGGACTTGCTGCACTTGTCTCGATGAGGGAAGAATTGCGAGGAAACGGGAGCGGGAGCGAAGTGGAGAGAGAACAGAAATACTCCTGTCCGATCGATCGAGAGGTTTCGAGATTTTATTACCGACGTTGGTAGTAAGATAACAGCAACGGGAGAGAGAGTGATAAAGAAAACGCGTGTGCATCCTTCGGCTCCTAGAATCGCCGAGTTATGGCGAGCCGTCTAGTCTGGCTGAAATTTTCCATTCATCCCAAGGATCCCATTCTGGATACGCGGATCTGCGATCTCTCCCCCTACTGTGTAACGATTATATTTCACGACCTCCGAAAGAAAGTACGCGCGCTCTACATGCATTACGTACATATTTCAAGTTTAAAACCGTCCCGGTTTTATAATTAAAAATTCTTATTGCGATAATTAACAGAAATAAAAATACACGACGCGTTTCGTTTAATTTTAAAATCGAATCTTTCTAAGAAGAGAATCTTTTTAAGAAAAGAAAAAGACCCTCGTTTAGGAAATACAATTCGATTGAATAAGATCAATTGAAAGCAAGTTTTCTATTTTTCGGACATGAAGACTGCACCTCCCTTCAATGTTTACGCGTATTTTATAATTCACTTTTGTTGCGACTGCCTCTTAGACTTGTAGTTTAGGTTTGCGACTTGTAATGTTACAATTTTCTAACATTTTTTGCGACTGATGAGGAGACTTCCATTAGAAGCTCGAGACGTGTTGCTTTAATCTGTACAATATTTCTTGACTGCAAACTTTTGAACTTATTATCTAAATAATTTTTGAAAATAGAATATTTTTTGACATATTTTTTAAAGAAAAAACAAAAAACTAATGTTATCTCTTTAATTTAGAATGTTGAGTAAAATCTCAAGTCTTCACAGATTGTTTGCAGCGGTTTTTAACTAATAAAAAATTGTGTCGGACATAAATGTCAGGGTTTACTTAGGGTTAATTTATGAAATATATTAATTAGAACTTAGGCTTGCAATTAACTCTCTTTTTTTTTTTTTTTTTTTGTCTAAAAGAAGGGAAACGGCGATTCGATATCCGTCGTAGCATATTTCCGACAATCGTTGCGCGAAGTAAGATCGTTGGACACGTGTGTGCGAGAGTAGAAAGCGAGACAGAGAGACGGCGATTCTAACTCGTTGTTTTTTTGTTTATTCTTTTTTTTGGCTCCGGTGAATTCTCGAATGCAACGCACGAAAAATGGAGAAATTCGGCCTCGAAATCCCCGCCGGATGCTGCTGAAAAAAAAAAAAAAAAAAAAAAAAAAAAAGACAACGCGGTGTTTCACGAGCGCGCGATCTTTGAGGCAAAGATCCAGAAACGTGTCGTTCTTGCGTCGAATAAGAAAGGAGAAGAGGTCGCGCGTCGCGTGACGATTGGCAAACTCGCTCATCACGTCGCTTCTTCTTTTTTTTACCCTGCGATATAAAAGTCCTCGCGCGATGCCTTCGTTGCTTCTCGTGCAAAAATTTTGTTTCTATTATTTCACTTTGTGAAGAAAAATGTGTTGGATCGATGTGTGATAAGTTTTACGTAACTGCAAGATGTGCAAATTGCGCAATTATCTCACCACGACGTCCAAAGGGTAGAAAAGTTTTCTTGTTTGTCTCTCTTGCGAGCGTGTAATTATTATAGTACGTGAAAACGACCCTTTATTTAATCTGCATGTTTAAACTACCCCGAGAGTTACTACAGGGCGCGCGCGGGCACACACGTGTACGTTGAGTCCCCTCGAGTAATGCGAACGACGTAGGCGACAGCGATCGTTACGCAAATTTATAGACGCGTCCGTACACAGCCGTTGAAATTTAACGGTTTAGGATTTAGCTTCTGGGACGAGCGAGAAGCACTCCCGCAATGATTCATGTCCCACTTGCATCACTCGCGTCGTATGTCCTCCGCCCGGCGGCCGACCCGGTGGATGCGCAACGTGTCCATTCTTAGGTGCGTCTCTCGTGAAACTTGAACGTAAATTGGAGAACCAGCGAACGAATACGCGCAAAGACTCGCGCACGTGTACGTATATACGAGCCCAGAAGGGCTGCTGACTTCCGTTCTGTCGTTTACGAGCCAATAAAGCAAACTCGCGTTGACCGAGAGGGTCTTCTCTCGTTCCCCGTTCGGGAAACACGTTCACGGATTGCGTTAAAAGTCGTTGCGTCGGGTTGCGCTCGCCGCCACGCATAAAATACTCGACGTCTCGTCAGCAGCACTTTTCACGATTCCTGTCCGTTCTTCTTCTTCTTCTCCTCTCCGAGAAGAGGTGTTTCAATATTCTTTGCGGTATAAATGTGACGTTAACGCGATAAAAGTTCCATTTTATCGGGAATCAATTCTGTTCGCGACAGCATTATTGTGACATATTTCTCGTCGTGTCTCGCAACGGAAACTAAACAAACCTCGAAAACGTTTTTATATTGCCAATATTATCTCGTGCGGTCCTCTCTCGTCCCGATACTAATAATTATTGGATTTCTATACTGCGCATTTTCGCATGACAGTTTATGGAGTATAATATTTTAATACTTTATGTATGTATTACTTTTTTTTTTACATATTATTTTTATTATATTTTATATAGAAATATTATTTTATATAACATATGAAATATATATAATGTAAAACAAGTCTCTTACATTTACACAAAATCTATGAAATGTTAGAAGTCCAATACCGAGTATTAAAAAAAAAAATCTCGAATACCGGAGGTCGACATACATTCACGTTATTCGAAAAAATAATTAATGAAAAAAATATATATCCAGATTGAAGTGAACTTTATAAGCTACTACGATCCATCGTTGAGTAATAATAAATAAAAATAATTCCAATTACATTGGGACATACGTTTCGATCATCTTCAGTCAATTTGTATAAATAAATAAATGACATTTCTTTATGAAAAAAAAGTCGATCTATTTAGTAAATCATAGTTTATAAGATTTAACTCGATCTGGATTTTTTCCAACGAGTTTATTTTTTGAGAAATTACATTAAATGTATATTAAATAATATAAAATATATATTAAATAAATAATATAATACTATAATTGTGTTTACAAATAAAATATAATTTACGTGTCAAACGTGCGAATGTAAATCTTATGCTTTGACGCTTTTTGACACTCGGTATTAAACTTTTAAGATTCGGGTTATGAACGTGAGGCTTTACTTTGCACACGAAAAACAGTTTTGCTAGATCAGCAAGAAGATTTGTATTGCATGGCTGGAAAAATTTTCTAAGCGGAAACGTTTCCTATTTGTTTTTTCGTCAACAAAACATTTTCTTAATGAAATAAAAATCCGATAGGCTTAGCGAAATTTTCTTGCTGACCAGCAAAATTGTTTTTTCTTTTTGTTAGTGCGGTAATAGAGCAAACGCTCTCCGTGTCTTAGAGATGTAATTTTTGGCGCGCACATGCGCCACTGAGATTTTTCTAAAAACGACGGGGAACATATTGACGGTGCATCACCGTATAAACTTTTACGCGCTTCTTGCGCGCGCGCATAAAATGTATATGTGCGGTAGCGACCTATTTTAGGCAATGGCGCCGAACGTATAAGGCGGAGGGTAATTCACGGGTGCGCTTCCGCCGCAGAAAATAGAAGAGAGGAAAATGTCGAGAGTGAAAAGAGAAAAAAAGAGAGAGAGAGAGAGAGAAAGAAAGGGGGAGGAGAGAAAGCCACCGTTCCGCAATTAGCGACAGAGAATCAAAAGAAACGAGCTTATTTAAAAATAATTCGCGAAGTTTCTTACCCCAAACTCTCTCGACGGGTTAATACAGAAAATCTTTTTAATATCATAATAATTTCGCGCTTAGCTTTTATTTCGCTACGCACGTTGGAAGAGAACGCTACCTATTTTTTTTTTCCAGCAGTTTGTGTGCGAAAGAAAATGTAAGGCGCTCTCTCTCTCTTTTTCTTTTCCTCTCTATATAAAGTGCATTAATTATGAGCGTGAATTTTTGACGAGCGAAAATACGAGCGAGAAACCGCATCGCGAGCGGAACGACGCTCCGTGCGCTCCCGACGCGCGCGAGTCCTTTGTCTTGCTTCTGTTGTTCCGTACGGTGACTTGTCGAGGGAAATGGTGGCCGGGTCGTTGGTGCGGTCGCGGGGCGATATTTGTCAGTGCGTTCTTACACACAGTTCCCGGTGTAACTTTCTGGCGTTGTTGGTTGGACACGGTGATGCCGTCGACAGGAATTAATCTGACGTGGTGGTGTCGCCTGGTTTCGGGATGCGTTTCACGTAGCCTCGACTTTACCGTCACACCGTCGCGCGACGGGAATCCCGGCAAGAACGCGGGTTACGTATTACGCGAATAGACAGCGAAAGAGAAGTACGGACAAAGAGAGGAAGGCCGGAAGGAGGAGGAGGAGGAGGGAGCGACGATGGAGGAGATGGGCGCGAGAGAGGAGGTTTAACCATCGTCCCGTAATATTCTGTTGCTCCAGCGTCAGCGGCGGCGGCACCGGTAGATGAGAAAGGGCGGGTGTTAGTGCTGACAAAAAATGGAAACTATTTGATCGTGAACCGCCTGTGAGCTCTCTCTCTCTCTTTTTCTCTGTCTTTCTCTTCTCGTATCTCGCTCCCTCTCTTTCCGGCTTTCTATCTCTCTTAGCGTTTACGCTCTCCTCTCGCCTCCTCTCCGACGTGGCAGACTCACCTGGCTGCGATCGTGATACACACAGGACAGGTCGATCGGCCGCTGGTGGCGGATGGAGAACAGGAGGAAAAGCGTAGGTATCGAGAGCGTGACAAGGTGGTTAGTCGGGTGGGGGGAACGATGCGCGAGAGGACGGGGGGAGGGCTGGGCTACTCTGCCGACAGCCGAGCGACTGTGCACACGCCTAAAAGGGTTTTCGTTAGATTTCATTTCACACCCAATTACCTGGTACACACACGGGGGAAGGGAACGGGAGAAAGGCCGTGAGAAGAGAGAGAGAGAGAGAGAGAGAGAGAGAGAGAGGAGAGAGACGGAGGGAGGTTGGAAAAACGGAGAGACCGAGAGATAGCGGAGAGACGGCGCGAGAGAAAGAGGGACGAGCGCAATGAGAGAACGCGGTGTAAAAATACACTAAATGTGGCAGAGCCGGCGCGCGCGCTATTCTCTGTGTCCGGCGTGTGTGCACGACCACGGTTTGACGTATGCCGGCGTAATACGGCGGACACACGAACGACAACGGGGAGAGGGGGGGGGGAGGACGCCGGGGGCCGGGTGATAAAGTTAAATTTCCGCTGGTTTCTTTTGCGGCGGTTTGCCGCCGCTATTACACAGTGATATTAGATGTACATAAAACGTTCAACCCGCGACAACTTCTTTTGTGGCGCGCGGCGAGCGAGCACGCGCGATACTACTTGTTGAAAACTAAAATGCCCCGGTGATTTTATGAAAGTGACCCCCGCGCGTCACGAGTGCAAGGGAATTGAATTAATTCCGCGCACTTTGTTTTAAGCGTCGTTTTGCTTTTACACACACACACACACACACAAAGAAGACTCTCAAAGCGCAGTTTTTTTGCGCTAAAAATTATGCCGTAATGCGAAATATAAATTACGAAGACAACATTACGTGAAATTTTACCTGTTTCGTCGAAAAAGACTGTTATTTTTTAACACACCCAGCGCCAAAAAACTCACGTTACGGCAGCGGGTCGAAGAAGCCGCGAAAAGAGACAACGATGGAATGTTCGCAATTATCGAGAGAAGATCGCAGTCGTGCAATTTTGTTAGCGGGAGTAAATTTCTATCTTTGTCGAATATCGAATACGTTCTGAGAAATAAATCTCGCAAAATGAGCCATTGGCCGGCTCCTCTGAGATTCGGACTTAATTGTGTACGCGCGCGCGCTGCAATATCTCGAGTTACGCCCGCTAAACCGTCTCCCGTTACCGCGTCTTAATTTATGGGGTGGTTTCGACTCGGGAGGGCCGGAATCGAATATCGCCGCGATACATCGGTAACGTTTACGCCGTCATTAGCGCTTAGCAGTACGCCGCGTAAGTATCCGAGGAATCTGGCGCATCCGGAGAAAGAGAGAGAGAGAGAGAGAGAGATTTTATCGTTGTCGGTGGCGACAAAGAGGTAAAGCATTGCTCGTCGGCGACGAGAGATAGTGTCGCGAAGAGATCGGCATCGCTCGAGATAAACGCGAAGGAAACGCGACCCGGCGGGGCGAGAATCGATTAACTGTAACTAATTGAATGCTAATTAATATTATGCCGTAGCGCGCGCAACCCAATTTGCGGTAATTACTTAATCAACGGGGGAGAGAAGTCCGCGCGCGTAGCGGTACTCGCGCGAGATCGGCGTTAGACTTGAAAACCTGTTTTTCGCGCGATGTCTCTCTCTCTCTCTCTCTCTCGTGCTCGCTCGCAAGAATTTGTCAAGTTCGCGAGACAGCGGCGATAAACTCGGAAGTAATGTTGCCCCGTGAGCTAATGAACCGGTTGATCTTATTAGCGACGCCGCGCCTGCTATGTAGCGCAACACGGAGGAGGACGCTCGTCGATTATCGGTCGCTTTGCGATTTGCCATTCGACGGCGCTAACCGTTACACGACCTGTCGATGTTGCAAAGTCGCGAATTTACGCGAACGCTTTTGCAATCGAGATCGGCGAGAAACCGAAGGTTTCACACCGGTGTCTCGCAAATATTTTTCGCGTATTCTTACCGCAACAACGAACGGTACAGAATTTCTAACCACGTGTATTTGCAAATTAAAAACCGATCGATTCCGCTCGCATCTAGACCGAGTCGATTTTGCACAGACAATTAACGAGTGCTCGATGATTGTTTAGACTCGAAGCGCACTTATGCTTACTTGACCTCGGCGAGATTCCTCGATTCTGAGCTTAATACACGTTGCCGCCGCCGCATAAAGGAAACTTCGACGCATCCGGGGAGTGCCCGCGAGAGGAGGACTCGCAAATGAAAAGCACGACGGCTAACCGAATTGCATTGCTCGCTCGATCAATTTGTACCGGGGAAATCGGTTTGAGCCAACCAACTCGTACTCGGAGTTTTCGGTTTTGCTAAAACGTTCTTGGAATAACTACTTTTTTTTATCGCAAACAAATATACGCGCGTATATTATATGTTACACACCAAATTAGAAATGGCATCGTGAGTGATTGGGTTTGGAACTTTGAAAAATTGTACGTTTCTAATATTAATTTTTTATTGCAAAAATATAATATTGCACATATGTTAAAAATACATATTACATATATATTGCCGTATTTGAAATATGACAAATGTCGTGAACGATTGTTTTTCGTATTGGAAACTTGAAAAACCAAGTTTCCAACATTAATTAATTAATTATCGCAAATATAATATTGTACATACCTATATTACATATATATCGCACACTGATTGGAAATATGACAAGTATCATGAACAATATTCCTATATTGGGAATTTGAAAAATTGAATTTCTAATATTAATTTTTTATTGCAATAATTTAACATTGTATACATGTTACAAATATATATATATTACATGTGTTGCGTGCCGAATTGAAAACATGACAAACATCTTTGTGATTGTTTCTGTATTGGGAAGTTCAAGTTTTTAAATTTCTATTTTGAAAAATCAATTTTCTAATATTAATTTTTTACTGCAATTATATAATATTGTATTTATATTATAAATATAGATATACATGTTGCAAACCGAATTGGAAATGCGAACAAACATCGCGAACAGTGTCGGAAAGCTTTGAGCAACTGTACGTTGAAACGTTTACAATATTTCGCTCTCTCGAGATTCTTTATAACTTTTATCGACACGCGTTTTAGACTTAATCGCGCGATCGTGTATCGCGTTCGCGCGTATAAGAAATGAGAGCTAGGGACACACCGGTCGCACCGAGTGCTTAATTAAGTGTCTCATCCTCGCGCTAGGGCGTCGTTTCTCGACGCGAAATATCCACCTCGGACCGATCGGATCGATACGCGTCCGGGACCGAAACGCGAGAGAGCGATTTGTCCGGTCATCTTCCAGATACGGAGAAAACGGCGCTCTCTGAGGTAACGGAGAGCCAGGAGGTTCTCGTCGGAGGTAGTAAATGGCAGCCAGCAACTGCAACAAGCAGAAGCGCAGCAGCGCCAAAGGAATAATTCCCCGTGTTTCCGAGGAACGCGTTTCGAATTACCGGCGGATTGCGTTGCATTCTGTCCGTCGCGCTTGGCTAGCGCCGAGCAAATCTAATTCCTTTCGGACTCTCTCGGTACCAATCTCTCTCTCTCTCTCTGACCCGAATAGCCGTGTCCTTTCACTCCTCTCTCTTTCCGCTTCGACCCTTTTCCATCGTTTCTCAGCGCTTTTCCGTCTCCCTTTTATTTTTTTTCCTCCCTTTTTATCCGCCGTTCCTTTTTCGCTCTCGTCCATCTCTCTCTCTCTTTCCCCGGGCGAGTTTGCTTCTTCGGCGTCTGTCTCCCGAGGGAGGAGACGTCGAATCCACGAACCGATCGCGTTGCGCGTACCTTTTAGCAGTGCGCAACGCGACTCTTCCTCTCGGGAAATCCATGACTCGAATGCTCGATATTATCTCGATCGTGAAAACTCCGTCGCCGTCGTCGTCGTTGTTGGCGTAAGCAGCGTCGACAAGTTCGTCGGTCGATCCGAAGCGAATACGTTGCGGAATGCACCGTAAAGTTTCGACGTGTTCTAAGATCGCAAATCGCACGACATAAGATTTAAAATCGAGAAGCCAAGCGCGTTGCTGCGTCATCGAGTCGTCCGTAATCAGTCCGCAATTTCCACATCAGACGCATTAGAAAAGAAATTGCTCGTCTTCTTCCACGCGGCGGTTACGTTTGAGAGTCTCGAGTGTATGCAAGGATAAATTTCCCTTCTCTCTATCGGAGCAACGTGTCTCATCTCTGTGTCAGGAGTATTGAATATTCTCTCGAGCGTCGTCGCGCGATTTGCGGAAAAATATCGCTCGACTGCGGAAGCTCCGCGTGTGTTTCCCCGCGGAAAAAGATAAAATATCATCGTGGCGTTTATTCGCGGGGAGAGAGTTATTATCGATCATCTTTCGCTGAACGAGGGGGGGAGAGAGGAGATAAGGAAGACGCGGCGGGAAAAACGCGCGCGGCGTCGCGCGAGCTTGTAACAACAACGTTATCGATTACCCCGGGACTCGGGTCTGTGAAAACAAGTGCATTTTCGTAAGACCGCCGTCCGTTCGTCCGATCTCTTCCATCTATTCGCTCGGCGAGAGATCTTCCCCGTCGCTGCCGCCCCGCTTACCCCTCGCCCGATCTTGGAACCGAGTTCTAAGTAAACGGACTCGGCGCGCGGCACGTTCCCAGACTATCGTCTCGACTACGCAGAGACGCAACGGCGCCACGAAGACGCACTCCTTCGATCGGATTCTTCTTCGTCTTCTCCGTTTACGTCGCGGGAATTTCCCCGTGTGTGCATACACACGTAGCTGCGTCGTCGTCGTCGCGAGACATGTACGCAACGCCAGCAAACTCGAACGCAACACCGCTCCCGTTAATCAAGCAACCTGCTAACGCGTCTCGCTGTTATCCGTCAAATCGAATTTCAAAGTCGTTACTGGCCAGTAGTTCTATTTGACGTAAAGTTTATTAGTTGGTTTAATTGTTTTGTTTTATTAGAAATAAAAACTGGCAACAGAGTCAACAACGCAAGTTGTAATTTGTGCGTACGGAATGAATCGACCAATGAACGTATCATTGGTCGATTAAAACTAGTAAAACACGCCTCGACATTCGCATTGTCTCGTTCCCGATATAAATTGAAGCACGGCGAAAGGTCAACTCGAGAAACGCCATTAAGGCAAAAAGTTATCCGAGTTTGAACCAAGCCGGTACATAAGAGACAAAAGTTGCCAAGAGTACATAATAAGACCCCATTGCCAAGTTCTGTTTGCTCATGTTTAATTGTTTGTTGCGAAAAATTGGGTCGTTCGATAGAAATCGCATTTGTGAAATGAGAACTGCGTAACGATCCTTTCGGCGCGCAGGGAGGGGGAGGGAACCTGTTCTAGAGACGGAAATTTGCGCAGGGTAGGGAATAACATCTGGCTCGTTCACCGACTGCTCGTCTCTCTTTGTTATTTGTGTCGCAGCGACACGTGACACGTAAACTATATCGTCGTCGGCTTCTATCTGGTTGCATTCCGACCGACCGTGCATTATGCGTCCTGGAAAGGCTTTAATCGTCAGCGGGGTCCAACCTGAGACCAACCGGACCGGACCGTTCGCAGGTATCCGAGGAGGATGGTTTTTACGTTGTCTTGTCGTACACAGTTGCGTAGCCGGAACTCGCGTTCTGTTCTCGGAACTGAACCGGCGCCGTTCTGCTTGCGGCGCGTTTTGCTTGGGAGCACGCTCGACCAGGGGATCGGATATCTAATAACGCGATGCCTCCTCTGTGTGGCCCTCCTCCCCGCCGTTTATCCGCCCTGTCGGTCGTCACACGCGCGAAAGTTAATCCCGAGTATCTTGCGAATCGAAGTTGTTGTGCAATAATTGAAATCTTACAAGATCGAAAACATTCCTTAGAACTATATTATCTTCAAATTAGCGATAACATAGTCCAGTGTTCAAATTATTATTTTGTTATTTGTCTTTTTTGTTAGGATGTAAAAAATATTTTATTTTCGCAAGCGTCTGAAAGTTCGGAAATTATTTTCGTTCGGTTTTCGATGAGGTCAATCACATTATCCGCCGCTCGCCACATCATGGCGATATATATACTCGCGAATAATGTAAGTGGGGTTTTTTTTTTTCATATCTCTCGTTTGCGAAACGCAAATAAGATATCGTAAAACACTTCTCTGCGGTAATTGAAGCGACGATTAAAGATTAAGCGAGCTGAATGATTTTAAGCGCGTATAATCGCGTTAACCTTCGGATGAAGGTTGACTTGAATAGCGGATCCTTTCTAAAATCCACAAGGTGATAGACAACCGCGAGATACGATTAAAGCGTAAAAACTTGAATAATACGTTTATTAAAAGTGAAAACTCTCTTTCTCTTTCGATTTTCTTGCAAGAGACACGTCGCAAAAACCGCAACATTCGAGAATCGATTGTAGCGTTCTTTTGTCGCAATTGTTACATCCGCACTGAGGGAAAAACCAAATTTTTGAAACAAATACAATTTTGTTTTATTAAAAAAAAATCTGTTTAGTGGCCGCGTGCTAATGACGTATTTGCTTGTATTCAAAACGTATAATTTGTCAGTTTAAAATTTAAAATATTTAGAACGCAGTTTGGTTAGAAAAATCTTCAATTTTTTAGTCTCAAAAAATAACACACTGCTTCAATTAATAAATGAAAGTATTTATTTGATAAAAAAGAGTGTTTAAACGCAGAAAAAATATATAAATACAAACTGTACTCAATGTATTTGCTTAAAATTAAATACTCTTGCTCAACAAACAGTTTTCTCAATCGGGAGCGAGAATTTTTAAGAGAAAACGTATTTGATTTGAAGCAACTTTTTCCCTCAGTGCGATATTCGACGATTGACAAGAATGCTCGACCGTAAAGTTTGTGTGTTTGAAAAGAAGCGCGTTCGTAAATTGAGAAGAGCGTTAGAGCAAGTCGTCGCGCGCCCGTCCGGGGGGCGCGGGCGCGCGTGTATGTAAAATCATGGGGAAAGTTAGAGGCGCAGACAGTGGACGAGACGGAACAAGTGAAGTGCCGCGAGTGCCGAGTGAAATATGCATGGATATTTTATACACACATCCGCGTGCAAACACACTCACACACACACACACCCTGAGAGAGTTTGAGAGAGAAAGTGAGAGAGAGAGAGAGAGAGACCCTCGTCTATACGGTGCGAGGCTGCTTCCAGGCGTTGTAAATTTTATCGCCCGGATAAGAGCGGACTCGTAGACGGCGGTCGTAAAGATACTTTACTGTATATTTACATCCCCCAACGTAATACGTTACGCGGCTTAATATTACCCGTTAAGTGAATCGAAACAGTCGGATTACTCGACTCGACCGACGGCAACGAGAGCGTGCCGATTTCTCTCTCATCATCTTGTTACATTGCTCAGCTTGGATCGCGCGGACACATGAAAAATATTTTTTCACATCTCTTACGAGGTAATTGAGGTAATTTAAATTTTACACCGAGAAAAACATTGACTGAGAAATTCGCACATTGT